>JADKLZ010006031.1:0-20494 GCA_021533235.1 Biomphalaria straminea
GTGTACGTTTATGAAATGGGAAAGTCGAAAAAACTACAAGTGGACATTCAATGTAGAATCTAACAGGAACAGTGAACGTATTATTTTTTGTGTGGAACATGATAATAATTCAAATTATTTGATTTGTAAAGAAAGTGTGTCTGCTTTAAAAAATAAACATACAAATGGTTTTAAAACAAAAAAAGAAGCCATTCTTGAGTTGAGCCGCGAATAAAAGATTGCTATACTACGCCTAGAAATTGGAGGATCAATGGGAATATTTACCAAAAAGAGACAAGAAAATGAGTCGTCGGTAAAATAGCTACAATGATAATTGTAATTTACATTTTAAGTAAGACGTGAAGCCATTTTCCGACGCCTAAAAACAAAGATCAACTTCAAATATCCCTTTAAGAGAGCCATCGGTTTCTAATAACATTGGTTCAGGTGAATTTCATTTCGGTTTTGGTACCTTTTCGGTCATATGGCCCGCGACACGAGTGTCGGAATCCAAAATGGCCCACCAGTCGAATTAGGTTGGGCATCACTGCTCTAAACAAAAACTCGTCTCAGACAACAGAGGGCGTTTACAACAATACTAGTGAACCCGCGACGTAGCATACGCCGCTATTTGCTAGATATATTCATGTAGACGGCATATTGTCGAGCAGACTGTATGACTGTGTTTCCGTGAGTAAGGACAACGGGCGTCGACATAGTTATCCCAATGTTCGCAAACAAAGCTTACAGTCATCTTGCGAAGTTCGAGAGCCACCGTTTCGTCGATGACATTTTTCCAGAAATAGGCGACTGAAAGAAATAAACAGTTAGCTGATGCAGGAATTTTGACTACATTGAAAGACCTGTTGACTCCACGAAATATATATGAAGGGGTGGCCATGGTTAGGAAACGAAGGGCAATACGAAGGGGCAAAATCAAAACAACGCTACAGAAAAAGACATGGAAAACCCCGGTTCGAAAGCCAAGCGCTTTACCGCGTATATTGATCTTTCTAGAAAACCTCAGACATTGATAAAACTATTCTATTCCCACGATACCGTTTTTTTTATTTATACCATATCTTTGGTTTAACTAAATTAATGTCTCAACTAGAAAAATCTACACAATGTTCTCCCGCACATTTAATGTGACCTAATAATACTGACTACTATCGGTCATCCGTTTTGTCTGACAAATAACACCACATAAAGAAAATGTATATTTACGATTGAGAACATTAACCCTGGTAGACGCGAAGATTAAAAATTATGTCGGGATATGCACCTAAACTTGTATACATTACGAGCCATAAGCCACCTTTACTTTAGAGCAGTGGTCCTCAAATTGTGGTTCGCGGACCCTCCAGGGGTCCTCGGGACGACCGAAGGGGTACGCAGCAAGGTGGTAATTGTATACAATTAAAATAACTTATTTGCTAAAAAAAAACAGTTAATCCGATCAGATAATATGAATATTAATCAACTCGAACCCTCACTACTATTTAATGTCTATTACGTGCTATTGTATCTCAAGCTAAGCCAAAGATTTGAAGACACATCAATTGGATATTCCCGAATAGACATTGAGCTCTTTTGCCCGAGGACAAACTCAGATCCAAATAACAGATGAATCTATAATAATATAGGAGCAGCTTATTGAAATTTTAACATACAATGAACTTAAACCAACGTTTGAACAAAAATAACACAAAGCCTGGTTACAAAAACAGATTCCAAATTTATATCCTGCATTACGAGCCATTGTAAAAAAGTAGCTGGCTGTAACTTTTACAATTATGTAGCTTTTACACTGAAGTATTCGTGAGCAAGATGTGACTATATAAAGGGGTCCTTGGGTCAAAAACGTTTGAGAACCACTGGAGGCACAACACATATTTTACTTTTCAATATCAATTAATAAGTAAGCTGAAACAAGGGCGAAGGCTTTAATCCGTGATCTACCGATGCAAGTAAAAATAGAGTCTCAGTAAATTGATATTTAAATAAAGTTTTTATTTGTGCATTTAAGCACAAACAGTGGCACCAGAAGCTGCACACCTATATACTAAGTATTCCATCGTACTGTGATCCTTTCGTGCCATTGGGAAGCACGGCTGTCTTCATAAAGATCGGTCACCAGCGATGTTTAAAAGTAAAAAAAAAACAACACATTACAATATCTTGAAAACCACGTATCGAATTTTTTAAATTTAAATCTCGCTTCTTATCGAGAGAATTATTTTCTCGTGTGCGTTTGTGCTGGGATGTATTATAGAGATAGACATAAATAAATATAGACTGGCCAATTAGAGAGTTTTATGAAATGAAAATGTGTGAATTGGAACTGTGTGTACTTTATTTTATGTCTATAAATTTTGTTTAATCTCTAAGACTGAAGATCATGCAATTTTTAAATTTTTCATAATTCGGAAATCCGAATTCAATAGATATACATGTTTTCAAGTTACAAGAAGTTACTTCCTTTTTCTAGTCTATATTTATTTATGTCTATGAGAGATAGTGAGTACGTGATTAAAGACTATTCATCACCAAATACTAACTTCCGCCTGAGAGATTCCATAACTAGGAATGAATTGTATATATGAGTAATCAGCACAACGGCCCACCCACTTAATCCCAGCCTCAGAGATCATAAAGTTTTGCCATCATTGATTGGTGTGTGGCAGGGGCGGACTGGGTGTCACAATCGGCCCGGTTTGGTTTGGTTTTAGGCACATCGGCACAGTATAGGCCATGTCGTGCCCACAATCGGCCCGGACATTTCTATTTCTTCCGGCCCATAAATTGTATATTATATGACGGACAGCCATTCTATGTGTATCTGTCCTCAAAATCATTATGTTAAGTTTGATAATGTATCGATAACTGTACACATGTGTACCGTGAATATAAACACTTCGCTCAAAGGGCCACTGTTGTAAGACAATGCTATAAAACCTTAATTTAATAGCTGCCTTGGCAACAGCTATGCGACCCTTATCTTATAAAATACAGGCGTGATTTAAAAAAAAAAATAGATGATAACTGTGGTCCTACCGGCCCATCGGGCATTTTTCCAAATGCCCATATAGCCAGTCCGCTCCTGGTTTGTGGTAAGAAACTGACTACAATTTAAGGGCGTCCACAGTAAAACTCTAAACCATTCAAACAAAATACACAAGCACTTCACAATATGCTCCTTATCAGTCCCAGGGCCCTTCACCGCCTCTGGTTTCCCTTAGAATTTACTGAATGCATGTGTAGAAAGACACACGGCACATTTTCTTCATTAACCTTGATTGCATTCAATCTATGACCCTCGCGCCATGTGAAATATTAAATAGTCAACTATGCAAACCACCAGTTGATACATTTTAGCAAGCAATAGAAACAAAGATTAACAAAAACAAACGAACTAAGCTTATTTAAAGGACAGAACCACGAATTCAGAAAATGTCAAGGTTTAGCTTCTTTTTCCGATATATAAAACAAAATTAGTTAATTGGTGAATTTTTTGGATTGATTCGTGTATTGTCACTGGACCTTATTCACCAAACGTAAACAAACAACATTTTCTCTATATGTTCTATACCAGTGATGCCCAAACTACGGCCCGCGGGCCAGATCCGGCCCGCGACGGTGCTCCATCCGGCCGTGACCTCCGTGACATTTGTTCGCCATTAGTAGATCTAGACTATTACCTAGACTATAATTGTAATCCATTATCATTATGAAGTTCTAGTTGATTTAAAAGAAACATTTGTAGATCTACACTTCACAGCACACACTACACGCAGTGACGCAGTGATTAGCCTAAGCGAAAAACAATGGCCTCTGACCAGTGATGACGTGGGGTCTCGCTGACGTCAGAGCTAGGGCCTTGTATTTCCCGTTGGCCTTGATCCGGCCCGCCGAAGCGTTGGCAAAAGTGTAGAAAATCCACTCTCATAAAAATAACTTTGAAAATAACGTTAGGGTAAATGAATTGGTATTGAAAATAAAAAAACAACATATTTTGTTTTATTAACATAGAGCAGTGGTCTCAAACACGCGGCCCGCGGGCCGCTTGTGGCCCGCGAGACTATTTTGTGCGGCCCGCGACCACGTCCGCGAAAAAAAAAATAAGATAAAATTTAAAATTAGCTAAAATTTACAATGAACACATGTAAGCCATGAAATGATTTACAACTGCACAACGTGCGCGACGTGTTTCAAGAACTGGAAGTTTGTATTGACATGTCTGGGCTAACTTGGGAAAAACTTGTTTCAGTGGCTACAGATGGAGCACCAGCAATGAGTTCAGAGAAGGTTGGTGTTATTGGATGAATGATAGAGAAACGGAATCAGCTCTGCTTGGCGGGACCTTTTGCAGCCATACTCTGCATTCTGCACCAAGAAGCATTGTGAGGCAAAAGTCTACAAATGAAGAACGTGATGGATTTTGTCGTGAAGACGGTGAAATTCTTACGTGCACGGAGCCTCAACCACAGGCAGTTTGTGTCATTTCTTGCTGATTTAGAAACGGAATACGGAGAGTCGCTGTATCAGACGGAAGTCAGATGGTTGAGTCGTGGAAAAGTGCTGCAGAGATTTTTGAACTGGGACAGGAAATAGATTGTTTATGGCAATGAAAGACAGAGACATACCTCAGCTCAGTGGCCCAATGTTTTTGTCGGATCTTGCTCTTTTACTGACATCACGCAACATCTCAACGCACTCAATTCACAACTACAGGACACAAGCAGCTGATTACCGTGATGTTTGTCCGCATCAAATCATTCAGATGAAAGCTGACTTTGTGGGCCACTCAGCTGGCAGATGGAAACCTGGCTCATTTCTCTTTTTTACAGAGCATAGCGGTTGAACCACAGCGCCTGAACGACTACGTAGACATCCTCTCTAGACTACTGAAAGATTTTGAAATTCGCTTTCAGCAATTGACTGCTCTCGAACTACAGTTTTTTCCATATCGGCACTACGTTCGCAGTCCTGATGGAAATACTGGACCTGCAGTGTGACACTGTTGTGAAGCAAAAATACGCTGATGTTGGCGTTCCACATTTCTATGAAAGAAGTTTTCAAACTTATTCTGCGCAGCTGCTAGAATTCTAGCGATGTTTGGGAGTACGTACGTTTGCGAACAGTTTTTGTCCAGAATGAAGATAAAAAAACAGCATTACTATTAAGACTGACTGATTAGCTTCTGAGAGCAACCACGCGACTTCAGGCCTAACGTCGATGGTCTGGTCTCTGCCAAACGCACTCATCTGAGTGGACAGAAACATGAGTGACGAATCATCTGCAGTAGGCCTAGTAATATATAAATTCTTTTTTGGAAACTGCAGTTTCTGCTTTTTTTTATTAGTGACAGAGATAAAGTCAACGTATTTTAGTAAACTAAACTGCCTGTGCATGTAATAAACTACACTAAATGTAATTAATAATTATAAAACTTTATTTTAGCATTTAACTGCATTGACAGTAGTGTTCGTAAAATTTGTTGTGCGGCCCGCTGACTGGTTGTTACTTTCCACTGCGGCCCACATGCTGATATGAGTTTGAGACCCCTGACATCGAGTGTCTCTTTTGAAGGACATTAACAGCTTTATGAAATCAAACACATAACTGAATCGGGATTTTTGGTTTGAAACGCGATTGCTAGATTTCCTCTAGAAAGGAGAGTCGATGAGAATATTTACCAAAAAAGAACCATTTTCAGACGGCAAATGCATAAAAGTGTTTTCTAGCACAGATGGAAGAACTGTGTTCTGAAGAGAATGATCCTGTTGATGTTGTCAACCTTTCTCTTGACGATACAAGGCGAGGTGAAGATTTGGGTAGATATCTCCATACATTCAAATTTAACAGACAAACAAGATTTCCAAATTTCTTCTATTGCCGCCAAGGAATCTACAACTTATCTGATACCGCTCAAAATCTTGGTATTAATTCGTGGTAAAAGCTACAGTTTTTAACTCAAAGACGTTTGTAGTTATGAGGGGTATGCGTGGGACCACCACTAGCAAAGTTCAAGTTCTTTCAAAGAAGTTTCAGTCGTTTCAGAGGATCTTTCTCTTGCTCGGGAGAAATTAGTGGAAGTGACTACTGAAGGTGCCACAAGTATGGTTGACAGCAAGTTATTAGAAAAGTTGTTTAGTCAAATGGAACCGAGCCTCTGTGGCTTTAATGAATTATTCACTAACAAAATCTTTGTGGCAAGGTGTTCAGTCTGAACCATTTGATGACGATCGTGTTCATTTTGAACAAAGTTCGTGGTTTCAAAAATCCATCTGCGACCAATGTTTCAAGTGCCCAGACAGAGCTAGAACTGGTACTGGTTGACTTACGAAGCTAAACTTCCCTGCTTGACAATTTCCAGTGATTCAGATCATGGATTTCTACGCAGTGTTGCTTGTAGAAACATTTCTAAATCTCCGAAAACAAACGTTAACGATGATAACAATAATTACTTATTTGTGACAACAAACCTTTTCAGTGAGGAATCGGATGAAACACATTTTACGTAATCGTCTTACGGACGAACATCTAGAATTCTAGATTCAGGCTCCAACTGGGCGTCTAATCTATGCAGCTAGATATTTAAAAGCTGGTTTATGATAAACTTTTATGAATCTATGTAAGTAATAGATTCAATAGTTTCTAATAAAAATTATTTAATGTCTATTTCCTATTTTTATTTTATTTTATTTTTATGTGGCCCGTGACACGACTGTCAACAATTAAAATGGCCCGCCGACCGAACGAGGTTGAGCATCACTGTTCTATACAAATTACGCAATACGTAAGGCTGTCAGGTGATACGTATTTTTCACTATTTTATCAATATTATGACGTGGCTAAATGTGTTTATTTACAATTGGTGAATGAGGTCCATTATGCAAAATTTCAACGAGAACGGAAAGTAGGAGGGAAAAAAACGTATTATAAGGAGATTAAATCCATATATACATAAACATATCTCATGAATTAGAAATTTATTCCCCTAATTTTGAAATGAAACAAAATAATTTATCCCCACTAATTAATAAACTAATTGATTTTTGTTTATTTGGATGATTCATATATTGCCAGGTATAATGGATATTTATGCAAAATTTCAACTTGACCCGAGAACGGGAAGTGGGAGAAACTGCAAGCTCAAACTTTTTACCAGACAGAGTGATTTGATGTAAGCTTTGTCAAAAATGAAACAATTAGGTCGAAATACATATGTACTCGAGGCTTAACTGTCATGCAGACGTGGAAAATACGCTAATGAAAGCGATAGTGATACGTGTAGTCAATGTAGAGTAATGCATAATTTAGAATATATTTTTTTCCTGTAATGCATAATTTAGAATATATTTTTTTTCCTTAAGTCCCCATTGTAGTCAGGAAAGTTGGAGCTAAATAGGCCAAAGCGGTTTTACGAGCATATTGAACAAATCGAGTCGATTCCGCCCCGTAGGATACAAAGAAACCAAACTACGAACTTGTACTTTTGAAGGCAAATAGAGGAGTGCCCTGCCACAATAGGTCATTAACACTCCTATCGAAACCAACGCCAGACATGCAAATCCAACTATATCGTAACGTAAATTTAAAAATTACTCGCTCGTGTGCTTCAAGTACGATGGTAGCGTCGAATCTTCAGCTACTGGAGTACGGGATCTCTGAATAGTAGTAGCTCATGATAAATAGTGATTTGTATAACGGTTTTCGCATTATCACATTTGTCAACGAGCTGTAAGGTGTGAAACAAATATACTAGTTTCTGAAGAAAGTCTTTAAATACCTTTTAGAATAAGCCTTTCTTTTAGTATCCCTACAAGTCAGACGTATATTGTTCCACAATATCGGCCGGTATAGCAAGCACATTTCTTACTGTTACAAAAAGTGAAAGTTTTTCCCAACGCTAAGAAGTTCCAATGGCAGATTGCGCAGCTGTTCCATGAGTGTATCGCTAACTTATAAGATCCATACAGATATTAAGCACGTACACATTTTGTTGTAGAAAGATATGGCAAGGGTTCAGAGCTTCTAAGCCTCTTTCATTGATTTGGGTTGAGTCATTTCAAGCACACGATGCAGATCTCTGATATGCGGCAAGCACAACATTTACAAGTACAAGAAATTTCCTTAATGGACGATGTTCATGGAATAATAATAGTAATAATATCAATTTAATTTATATAGAGTGCCAACAAACAAGGTAGGCTCCAGAGAAGATAACAGACAAAAAAAACACAAATTAAGAGTTAGAAAGTCAAACGTTTTAAACAGGTAGGTGTTAATGTTGTTTGTCAATGGGAAGAACGTTCCAAACATGTGCTTCATGTACTGAACAGGCTCGTAAAATGCAAGCTTTGAAGGGGGAGGGGGGAGGCACAACTCGAAACGTTGATCCATGGACTAAAAATAATTTTGTTTCGCTTTAACGAACCTTAATCATGTCAGTGCAACAAGCAATAAAGAAAAAAAATACTTTTTTAAAACCAAAGCTTATCTAAAGGGAAATAACCACTCATTACTGCCATATATCTGAAAATTACAGGGTATTGCTCCCTTTCTACTACATAAAATTAATTAATTAGAACTATTATTAAATGTTTATTTTTTTTTATTGATACCTGTATTGCCATCGACTATGATTAATTATGCTCAGTTTAAACTTGATCCGAGAATGGGAGAATAAACATGTTCAAACTTGTTTACCAGAGTGAGTTGATATAAGCTTTGTAAAAAATAAAGACTAAATCTAGCAATAATAATAATTTTATTTATAAAGCGCTGTTAACAAACAAAATGTAGGCTCAAGGCGCTGTAAAAACATTACAAACACAAACATGAGACATGACAAACTAATCTAAACAAGTTCTAAACAGATAGGTCTTGATGTTCTTCTTAAAAGTGGTGTAGCAAGTTGTCTGTCTAAGATCAATGGGGAGTGAGTTCCAACCCTTTGGTCCGTGAACTGAAAAAGCCCGCTGACCGTAGTAGCCAAAGAATGAGCTGTGTTGTAACACACCACACTTCACTCACTTCACCCCAGATAACAGTTTCTTGTGAGAAAACATTCAAAACTTGATTCATAAATTGCAGAGAATTATTAGAAGTTATTGAGTTCTTCCAATTGGAATGTAGTAAATAAAAATGAAAGCTTCTTATTATATGATCTCTACTGTCATTGTTTTATAAGCCTTGCTGTTTGGGCAAACTTGAAACGTGTGTCAGGAATAAAGATTGTTACGTGTTACAACAAATAGCCAGGGGAAGGGCTGGGCGTTGGTTAGGTTTAGAACCCGGGACCATCGAGAAGGTAGCGCACATCACGTGACCAGGCGACCATCCGATTTGATCGCGCGTGTATAACAAAAATTCAGCTTAACACATGTCATACCCAGGGGCGGATTTAAGGGAGGGCAGGAGGGGCTACTGCCCAGGGGCCTCCGCAATAAAGAAAAAAAAATTTCGACGGATGATCTACTTCATCTTTTTAACATTTTTTTCGCATTTTTTAAGATAATACTTTGGATCTTACAGATGGCAGTACAGTCGTAGTTTTTTTTTTTAAATGTCGGTTTATATTGTGCTCATAATTTATATAGGATTGACTACGTAACATTGCATAAACTCTAAAAATTTACACTTCTTGTTACTAAAATATGCACATGAAATCATTTTTTAAAGCATGAACATTGAATGTGCAAGTACTCTATTTCTCTTAGAATATGTCACGTGCTTTCAGATGCACTTTTTAAAATTAAAAGTACATTTTTATTAAAGCTTTCAAAAAAAAAAAAAAAAAAAAAAAACTGGATGGGCATCCACAAAAATCCTGCCCCGGAGCCCCCAAATACTTAAATCCGGCCCTGGTCATACCTCATTTGGGGATAGGGTGGGCTTATTCAACACAACAGTCAATTAGGTCAACATTAAGAAATACAAATGGCCGGGTCAATTAAAAATAAAAGAGTGTCACCATACTTCGATGGCCGCATTGATTTTTTGTTAACAATGCCCCCCCCCTTCCCCCGTGCAGGGAAACTACTTGACAGCTCAGCTACAAGGCTGTACAAACAGCTGTACCGCACACAATCAACAATCGATAAGATCGACGCCCCGAGGTTCAAATGTGGCGAAGACAATTTTAGAGGTCGACAACATTGAGACTCCTGTTGGCGGGCAGCGTGAGAACCTGGCCAGTATTTGGGCTTATTGATAAAGCTGCGAACTAGTTAAAATGGAAATAGCCAAGGGTGTAAAGTTCGCGCCAAACTGTATACATCAGCAGAAGTAATAGGCAAACTTCGACCTTTTCACGGGATATGCCTCATGATTCTGACCCTAATCATTGTATAAGACATTTATAATAATAATATAAAGTGCACGCTACACTGTTCGAGAATGGCGTTTTTTGTTGAATGTATTCATCAGTAGACTGCGACAACGACTTTGCTGCTAGGGTGGGACTATATTTGGGGGGTCCTTAACGCTAGACTGATTGCATTTCATCCGACTAGCAGTCGGACTGGTTACGGCGCTATTTCTCAAAGCGTCTTGTAGACAAGACATGTTTAAGATGTTAGAAATTGGCATTTCACCTTGACGTATTACCATATTGGGCTGTTCGGCGCTGTCCACAAATACAAACAATAGTAGAAACTACATGTACAAATTTTAGGTCAGTGATGCCCAATCTACAACCCTCGGGCCTAATCCGACATGTGACTATAAACTTTGGACCATCGGTTTCGTGATTTTTTAGGAGGTTGGCCCAATACGAAATGCTTATATCCTCCAGCACCCCCCAGGCCAAAAGTGATTGAATAAAAACAATGTTTGCTCTCCTCAAAGAGATAATTTGTATGCACGTTTTGTTTTCTGCTTCCCATCATGCATTAGCTGTAGTTATGTGTCGACATCCTGGTCGAGTGGTATGCGCTCTGGACTGTTACCTCAATGATCTCAGGTTCGAACCTTGCCTGCTCCATCCCTCGATATTCTGTGAGAGGTATGGGCTAGAATGTAATATTCCTCAACTCTGAAGATTTCTTCTTCTAGCCTGCTTTTTGCTGCTGAGCTGTGAGCTCTTTTGCAGAATGTGCCAAGGAAAAATAGAGTGCTGTTTTCTTCAGTTGTTCAGCACTGCATTACAGGGTTTTAATTATGTTGGGTTGTAGTGATAGTAGGGTCTGCCTAATGTATATTAGGAAGGGCATTCAAAGAGGATATGGTTTACGGTTTTAAACTCTGAAGATTTAGATATCTAGACCCCAGAACATTTATAAGTGTTGCTGTCAAGACACTGCACGGAGGCTGATAGTCACAGGTTGAACCAGTCCACTGGCCCAGACCGAGTCACGAGATACAGAGACAGACTTTGTTTTGTTTACACGACTTCTCTAGGTCACACTCTGACTACAAGAATGTAATTCAAGGCACATGTCCAGATAAGACACCTCTGTTGTACAATAACAAATACTATCAGTGATAAGACACCTCTGTAACTGTTGTACAATAACAAAACATTATCAGTGATGCTGTAGCGCATGTGTGTTTCTGTAGGTGTGTTTGTATATCTATAAATACTTCATCAAGTAGGCTATCACTATCAACACAACAGACTTGTCATGACATTGAACTTAAGACTTCTTAGAATACTTTTATTTTTCTTTCTTTTTAGATAAGTTCAAAGAACAACAAACAAAAATAAAAACTTACTTCTGAGTCACAATAGTTATTTCTGACATACTTTTTTTTTGTCTATCACAAATCCAAATTAGCAAAGAATTGTATACATCTTTTATTAATAACTAGCTATTCAGTTTTTAAATGAATTTGTGAAAATATAGTTCTTATCAGTGAGCTTGCGAGACTTTGAGTTACCAAATATACAATGCAGAGATGTTAGTTTTAGTAAGTAACTCGAGATATGGAAAATATTCTTGATAGAAAAACATACAGGGGTATGAGATTTACACAAGATTAGCATTTGTAGACTTAGAGATTTTGAATAGCAACATCTTAAGTTGTGGGAGACATTAAAACTTGATACTTAGAGACTAGAACAATGCGAGGTCAAAAAGCAGGGTTTATATAGAGTTTGTTGTTAAATTAATAGCACTGGCAACAACATCATCTGGAGCAATAGTATATATCTATATAGTATGTTTTTAAATTGTTATTTATTATCAACTTACATTTAATTTTAACTAATTTTCAGCTCCACTCATTAAAGAGACAACAAAATTGTATGAGGATGAAGCCTGCATTTTGTAGACTGAGGTCTACATTCTAACTAAAAGTACAACAAAGACTACATAGTACTAAGCACCATATCACCTCACGTATCCCTCAGTCTTTTGGACAACTGGGGCACCACACAAGATTTGTCAATGTCTTTCTACATTCCTCTCTGTTTTTTGCCTTTAGTAGAACCTCTTTCACTGACATAGCTCATTCTTTTATATTGTCTTCCCATCGCTTTGTCTACTTGGTAGTTCCCTGAAGGAAGGCCTTTGCAAAACCCAAAGACCTTTTAATATGGACATAGAGTTTTAGTTTCCGTTTTTTTTTTAAACAATAGTTAGCAGTTTGTTGTGAGGTGGGCCAATCGCTCTAGTAACCCTGTCCCTAATCTCTTGGTTTGCGATGCTGTCTTTAAATGTTATACCTAGGATCCATTTGTAGCCTCTTAATTTCATTGCTAGGTTCTTCCTCTCTAGCTCTGCAGTCAGGGTCCAAGACTTGCAAGCATATAAGAATATGGCAATAAGTTTTGCCAGTGCTGCTGTGGACTTTGCAAATCAGGCCAGTAGTTAAGGTTTGGTTCCCTCATCTGAGACGATATCTCCGAGATATCTAAAACTTGTCAGCTTTTCATTTCCAATGCTGATGCCCCATATAGAAGGATTTTTCAGTGAAATAATTTTTTTTTCCTTTTTGTTTTAATTTTAAATAGCTAATTAAATCAGGGAATAAACTGAAAAAAATATATTAAAAAATAATGAAAATGTACTTACACAAAATTCCTATATTTATATCCAACACACTTAGGAGCTATTCTTATCAACAGAGGAACAGTCATTCTTTGTCTGTCTTAGTGGGTCCTACCTTCACAGCTACATAACAAGAACACACATTAAGAAAAAATATGGCTTAAAAATGTGTAATTAACATGTTATCTGATAATAATATAAACATTTTAATGATATATGTAGAAAACACATTGTTTACTGTCTAACAATGTTTCTGTTGTTATCATGAAAAGGGTGGAGCAGACACAAGAGTTTTCAATAAAGGATAGTAACAGTTTATAGAAAGAGAAAGACACTCATAAAGTTAAAGGATGGCAGCATTAAGAAATGGTATAGACATTTTACTGGATGAGATACTTAAGATGTCACAAAACAAAAAGAAATAGTGGAGAGAGCTGGTCATCAGATCATAAGAGATATATGCCTGGTCGTGCGGTATGCGCTCAGGACTCAGGTTTGAATACTGCCTGAGTCCTGAGCGCATACCACACGACCAGGCAACCATCCAAATGCTTGTCTATTAATTATATATATATATATAATACAATTTGGTGTCAGCTTGAAAACAGCTGATGCAAAAGAATAAATAACTTTATTGACATATATTATATAGATAGGGCCTATAGTCACTTGTGTCTAATAGAAAAAAAGGTACTTTTAATGTAAAATGGAAAGAGAAACTTACATATTCATCATATTGTCAATATTGCTAGTTAGCCTAGAGTTAGAGCTAGATATATAATCACAACAAATTTCCACATTAATATAAGGATGAAATATAGCAGTCTTAGTCTTATAGGGCCTATACTATACATATGTCATATAGTCATATAGATCTAGACATTCTAGATTCTAGACTAATAATTGTAAAGTAACAATCAGTTGTGTTCATGTTGTGTGTCAAAAAATATTTGAAGTGAAGAAAACAGAGATCTCGAATTCAAGCCTCAAGGGGCTCTTTTTTAGATAAACAATCACAATGAACTCAATTTTAAATACAGATCTAGAGATTAGAGTATATTTATTAAATTATAATATTATTTATATTTATATTATTAATATTTGTATTATCTAGATCTAGAGTCTAGATCTAGATCTAGTATTACTACTATAGTCTATAGTACTAGCTTAGCCTGGCTTAGGCCACTTAGGGCTTAGTTACTAAGTTAGGGTTAGGCTTAGCTACACATACAATCCTAGTAGATCTAATTACTAGAATAGATGTAGTCTAGATCTAAATTAAATAATCTAGTTATTCTAGTATCATATATTATAATAGATTAATAGATCTAATTATAATAAAGTTTACCTAAAAGTTACAAGTATCTCATTACTTGACTTCTTGGCTCCAGGACTAGGACCTTTACTTAGGTATTTCGAACCTCCGTGGCTTCGGATATAACCTTTAACCTAGATGTATATTGACCTATTTATTAGCTAATCGACCCACTCCTTCGTGATGTTTTTTCTGCCCTGTCTTTTTAGTCGCTATTACTTTTGTGGGTGTGGTCTGTCTGTTTGTTCGCCCGTCCGTCACGTTTAGAGCTTAAAAACAAAACAAATCAGAAAAGCATTTGAAAATAATATTGTGTGGCTTAATAAGTTTAGGAGCAAAGACTACTTATTATGAAACAAAATTTAACTTTTGCAGTGGGTTAAAGACTTATAAGACCAATAAGACTGCTTATAATTGATCCTCGCGGAAATTTGTTGTGATTACAATTAATTAAGGACTCTAAATTCCTCATACAAAGACAAAGACAACACAATTAACAGAAACATACACATAAATACAACAGACACAA
This sequence comes from Biomphalaria straminea, assembly GCA_021533235.1. Taxonomy (NCBI): domain Eukaryota; kingdom Metazoa; phylum Mollusca; class Gastropoda; family Planorbidae; genus Biomphalaria; species Biomphalaria straminea. The sequence goes on from JADKLZ010006031.1 coordinate 14,825, forward strand.
CATAAAGAGTTCATTAAGCGACTACACACAGGCATCTTGGTGCTTTTCATGTTCCCTGGTCAATGAGTGGCGTTGATAGAGTCTGACCGAGTGAGGTACGAACGAGTTTTTGTACCTCTCGCCGTTCTTGTTTTGATTGACAGCAGTCGCCCACTTCGCGACGACCTGACGTAGTTCTGATGGAGCGGGTGGCCGTTTCTTCCAATATTTGTTTCGATTTTTCTTACGCACTTTTGTTCAGAAAGTTCCTTTAAATGTGCCATGGTAATGTTGTGAGTGTAATTTTTGATGCCCTATTATGTTTAGGCCTACTATAATAGGCTATATGGATGGGACATTCTACTTTAACCTTTACCTATTATCTGTTAGACCGTTGGGGCACCACGCAAGATTCGTCGACCGTCTTTCTCCATTATCCTTTGTCCTTATAGCCACTTATAGCCTAAGTTAGAACCTCATTCAATGACATGCCCGTCCATTATTTTATATTGTCCTTCCATCGCATTCTCTGACTGCCTCATCTTCTTTTTCCTGGTACTGTTCCTTACTGGAGGAAGGTCTTTGCGAGCGAAGATCTTGTGATGTGGCCATAGATTTTTAGTTTTACGATAGTTAGCAGGTCATCATGGGGTCTAATCGCTACAGTAACCCTGTCTCTATAATCTCTTGGTTTGTGATATGGTCTTTAAATGAGATACCCAAGATCCTTCTGTAGCATCTCAATTCCATTACTAGGATAGGACAAACATTAAAATGTGACAAGAGATTGGGGTAAGGGATCGCCACAAAGATAATAGACACAAAATAAATTAGATAACAATTAATAAATAGTGTACACTACAGGTTTGCGTTTCAACGCAGGTGCTGGAAAATGAAAAGACGCGAGTAACACTATCTATATCTTCTTATCTAATATATTAGCCTACAGACGTTACTTCAAAGACGAAAATTATATCCTAAGCATTTCATGCGTCAATCTAGTCATGCATGTTAACCAATGACTTAAATTATGCTAAGTAGTTGGTTTCCTGACTGATTCAGGCAACCCATTCCATTCTCTAATGGCACCAGGGAAGAAAGAGCATTTGTACAAAAAAATAGTCACTCAACTAATCGGAATCTTGGAAATCTGGTTTAGCACCAAGGTCATGGCTTCTTGATTAGACGCCGCCTGGAATCAGTGAATGACTTTTCGCCTCAACTGCGTAATATAAAAGCAGACATGGTCTATCTTCAGTTGTTTGTTTTCGCATTTTTTTGTATCGGTTGGCAGCACTGTCGTGGATAAGAAGTGTGATAGTGTGTCAGGATTTACGGCAATGAGTAAACCCAGGGCCTTACCCTCCACAGACTCTATAATTAATTGTTTTATACTAAAATATGCATACTAAATACATTATAAAAAGGAAACAAAAAAAGAGATTTAATTTACAAGTACTATATTTCTTTCTTCTAAACTATGGCTTTTTATTAAAGCTTTTGAAAAAAGTGTAGGGGCCTCCAATTACTTAATTTCGGCCCTGAATCTGAAACTCCTTAGTTTTTTTTAGGATTTATCATCAGCCCTCAAGATAATATTATTATTAATGACCCTTACCCTTTTTTTTAAAATTTATTTTTGTAATCAGGTTTTTTTTTTCCTTTCATAACATTTTGTTTATACGCGCGCCCTTCTGTAGATTTGTATTTATTATGAACATCAGACAAAATTAAACAAATAAACAAGCACAAATGTTACAGACTATTGGTGAATGATAATTTTTATTTGAATATAAATAAGTTTAAAAGTTGACATGAAAGCAAACTTTGCTCCAAAGTATCAACATTTTATCACAGCATGACAATCAAAATAACTGAGGAGATGTACTAAGTAGGGAGGTCATTATCCTTAAAGTCATTAGAACTAATATTTCTATTCTGCCTATGGTTAAGTCGAGACCGGACCAATTCTTAAATACATAAATAGAAATCATCACAATATATTCATTTCCGTTCCACAAGTTGCAAACACCAATATCTATACTGAGCCAGATATTTTGAATTAACCATTTATGTCTATGGAATTAACCTAAAATAACTTTTTTATTTTTTACCCATAAGCCAAAACATAAAGACATATGGTGTCAGACCTGGGACCAATAGCAGAGGAGTTGAAGTGGTGAAAATGCTCTTACATTCAAGACAGAGGGATGAAATATTGATGCATGATTTAAGGAGATGGGTTTTGAAGACTATGGGCTGTAAGTCGAGGTCAGTTGTCAAGGAATAAAGTGAAACTGGACTTACGACATTTTGTGCTTGCTTTTGTTAGGGCAGCTTAACAACTTTTTTCACATTAAACATATATTCACCAGTGGTTCTCAAATGTATCCGGTTCCTTCTATGAAGTCAGTGTCATAGAATAGTGGATAGAGATAAACATTGTATTACTGACATTATGATACTATTATATCCTTAGCTTGCAAATACTAAACAAACCATGTCTGGTGATAATAGACCATGCACAAGAATGAGAAAAACTGACAAGTGCTCATGATTGAACTATAACAGGAAAAGTGAAAATATATCAAATGCTAAATAAATATAATATACAAATAACAACTTATCTGCATCTTATTACATACAAATGAAATTTATATTTGATCGGATCTAAAATTTATTTCCTTAAATTTTGGAGTTTACTAATTCTAATTTAATTTCTAATTTAAAAAAAATTTTTTAATGAAAACAATTATGAAATAAGTAAAAAAAAATTACTTGAAGGAACACAAAAAAAACCTAACATTTCTTTTGTTTCTAAATCTAATGGAAACTATGGAAAACAAAGAAGGAACAAACAATTTTCATTTCCCTAGGACAATAAATAAAAGGTTAATTTATTTTTTTTTAAATTAACATTTTAAAATAAATAAATGTAAAAAAAAATACATTGGCAGGACAATAGTCTGACCTAAAATTAAAAAGAAATCCATGTTGAGTATAATTGTGCAGTTACTATTACAATGATCATTAAAATACATCTCAGCACACACAAAATATTTACACATACATAATTACATATATATTATAATACATAGAGCACTGTAATACAATATATATCAATGTGGTTTGTCACTCGACTTCTGTTTTATAAGTTGAACTGGTACAAAAGTTACTGAAACTCAGAATATGTCTAATGTAAGATATTTCACTGGCATTATAAACATATACTATTTTCTTTTTTTCAGTTAGGTTAAATGAATGATGTATTACTGATTAACATCAGGCATCAGTTGTAGTTGGCTCTGATATTGTGATCTCTTCCAGCTCAGTAGTTATTGATGCAGTCAATCCGTCAGAGACGCCAGAGATACTGGCTGTGGTATTGATGCTGTTGTCAAACACGGCTCTTGATTGCTGCTGCAGACGCAACATTAGCATCGTGTCAAACTCTTGGGCTTGCTTAAGGGTTTCTGCGATCATCAGATCATCATGGCTATTGGTGTCCTTTGGATTGGTAGAGTCATCATTTTTAGTTTCTTGGCCACTGGAGTTGGGCATTTCCTGGACACTTTGGTTTGACAGTATTCTGCTTGCTGTGCTGCCTTCTTCTCCAGCAGTAGATTTTAAATAGTCACTGAAGCCAGTGATATTCAGGCTGGTGGTCCTATCGTTTGATAATGGTGTTGTGTCTGCCAAGTTGGACAGAGACTCATTCTGGAAACTGACATTGATGTCTTGGCTTAATGGTTTAATTGGAGTTAAATCTACCAAGGGTGGCATTGTTGTCGAAGACAAATCTTCTTCTTCTGCGACATCACTCATGTCAAGTCGTGGCAGTAAGTCGGGATCTTCTGAAAAGTTCAATGTCCGTTTAGCGCCGAGCTTAGAGCCCACAAGTATTTGATCTCCAATGTCTGTGATCAACCCTTGATTGCTAGTTGGTTCATTGATCTGAAGATGACTTCTAGGTCTCGATAAACTAAAAACAGTTCCTTGAAGGCCAGAGTTGGCATTGCTGTTAGCAGGAAGAGTGTAAGATTCTTTGAAGATGTCCACTTTGAAATCTGGCTCGAGAGAAAAGAACTGTATACTTTTGCTACCGCTGATACTTGAGGACTGGCTGTTTGACATGGTGGTTACCTGTCTTTTAACTGACTGCTTTCCAGGGACTGAAAGTGGTGTATCCACTTCCAGAATAGTGCTCAGCTCATGTGGCTGGTGATCTGATAATCCTGGGCTGGGTTGTACAGATAGTTGGCTGTCAAGATTTTTCATTACATCTTGTATTGACTCAAAGTTGGCTGAGCGGTCTGTAGGATACATTTCCAAAGTTGACCTTGAAGAAGATGAAAATCCAGAGAGGCTCTGTTGTACGCTAGGTGCTGCAGTTTGCTGGGTGAAGTCCTGCATGGAAGATTGCTGATAAGCCTGGCTGTTGCTGGCAGAAGATGACTTCAGAAGAGATGCCCAGGTTGGCTGGGAAGTTCCTAGAACAGGTATTGGCTTTGGCATGTTGGTGAACTGGATGGAATCTCTTGATATGAAGGCTGATGTGGGCAAACCTTTCAAGTCTGCAGACTTTATCTTCTGAAAAGAAATGTCTGCCAAGTATGAGTCAGCAGACAAGTTGCCAGGTGTACCAAGACTACGTCTTCCACTTGTAGTGTCACTCAATCGACTCCCATTAAATCCAACTGAGTCTGGGCGAGAAACTGCATAAGAGGTACCAGTTATGTCTACGGGGCTCAAGTCTTCTCCATAACTAGAAAAAGTTTCATAGCTTCTGTGTAAAACAGGCTCGGCAACTCGGCCAGGTTTTGCTTTAAGCACAGCAGGGACAGTCCACATTTCTTCTTTAGATCCTACAGTTGCTTGTGCCAGCTTGGACTTCAGTGCCAACTGCTGTTGTTGGAGTACCATCTGACCAGCATTGTATTTCTCTTGAATGGCATCTTTCTGTTTCTGAATTTCCAATAGTTGAGACTGAAGCTCATCCTGCCTTTGCTGGAATTCTTTCCTGCTCTCTGCAGCCCTTGCCACTAGCACAGATGAGAAACTTTTGTTGTCTGACTGCCTTGACTTGTCAGATAGGATAGGGCTACCATGGTCTTCTTCACTTGAATATAGCCTAGAGTTGTTGCTGAGGTCCTGTGAACTTTTTGATGCTGGGGTGTCATTCCAGGTGATACTGAGAGAGTCGTCCCCTTCTGGGAATGTAAGGGATCTTCTGATTTTGTCTGATTTCTTTCCAGCAGTATCCTCAGATTTCTTTTCATCTTTATTGAGCTGAGCTGGTATTGATCTTTGCCCAGAGTTGTAGAGCCATTGAGAGAATCGATCATCTGATACCTGTGATGTGGCCAATTTATGCCTGGGCTCGGCTATAAAAGGTTTGATTGGCTCCCACACCTTGCCCCGGGCCTCCGAGTAAGTGGGAGGAAGTTGGTTGAATGAAGATGAAGATTTACTCATGTCTTCGTTGCTGACAGAAGGCACCTCCAGTTTCAGCTCTTGGCGCCTCTTTTCTATATCAGCCCTGACTTCAGCTAAAAGTTTTTTACGTTCTTCATGTGTTTCAAACAGTTTACGCTGGTACTCTCTAACCCGTCTTGTAGTTTCTTCATCCATCACTGCCTGTTTCTCCTTGACCTTCTCTTTGTAGTCCAACAATTTTTGTGACACACTTCC
>JADKLZ010006033.1:0-10519 GCA_021533235.1 Biomphalaria straminea
GTAGCACTGAAGTCATTGAGATGACTTTAGTTACCAGCTACATCTAAGGTAGCACAGAGTCCCTTGTGATAAGCCTAACGTAAAAAAAAGTGGCTAAGAGGCTACCTAATCAGGGGAGGGGGCTGGAGTTCGAATCCCATATCGATCAGAGTTGTGTTTACTGAAAGCATCAAGGCAGAACGGATACCTACTCTGAAATACCCCCACCCCACTTGTATTCACAACGAGATTAGATCAGAGGGCCCCGAGCATGTTATAAGCATGAAATATGTATATACAGAATAAAAAGTCTAAAGTAGCACAGAGTTCTTCGTGATATGTCAAGTGCCAAGGCATCAGCAGCACCACTGAGGTTTTTGTGAAAAGCTTTTTCTCCAGATATACATCTGAAGTAGCCCAAATATCCTTGCGATAAGCCTGCCATCACGACACCTAAAGTAGCACTGATGACTTCGCGGTGAGCCTGGTGTCATGACACACACCTAAAGTAGCACTGACGACTTTGCGGTGAGCCTGGTTTTACGACTTCCATCTAAAGTATCGGCCCCTGCACCGGAAGAATAGAAGGAGTTTCACTTCCTCTTTAATTAGTCTAAGAAAGTCTCTTTCTTACTAAAGAAGGATGTGCAAGGTTACAGTGAAAGAAAGTGATTATCAATCCAGTGAAACAATCCTAGCGCTTTAGTCTTCTGCCCCTTAAGGCAATCCACTCTTCGTTATACAGATCCAAAAAAAGTGCAACCGTTTAGCAGACGACAAGCAGTTACTTTGAGAAGCACTGCTAACCATGACGTCACGACGAGCGCAAAGACATGCGCAGTGAGCTATACGTGGTTAATGTGCTACGTTCTATTAATATGATACATAATTAATAGCCAGAGAACATTCAGGCAGTCATACAGCCATGACATCATGCCGCATTGACCCTCAAGAAGTCACAGGTGCCCGATACACAGGTACCCCCTGACGTTTTGAAGCCCTAATCGCAGAACAATCTCACAAGAAGTTTGCTTTTTTAAACTATTCTCTCTCTTTCTCTCTTTCTCTCTCTCTCTCTCTCTCACTCCAGCTATCTCTAAGAGACAATTTTGTAACAACACACACACACACAACCGCACACGCAAGCGCGCACACTCCCACTCAAAAACTATTTGAAACCGATCTGCGTTCAGAGCCAGTGGAGCGGAGACAACGGGCCTGGCCAGTCAAGCATGCCCTCATAAGATCCCTCTGACAGTGGAGTTTGAAGCCCCCGTTCTGTCTTAATGAGTTCTATGACGGTACTCTGCCATGACCACGTCTCACTGCTCTGGCAATCCACCCTGCCCCTGTGACCCCCCCCCCCTTGTATAATGTCACATCAACAACACTCTCTTACCCCAACACAGGCGCCCTATAAAAATACATGCTCTGACCTAGGAATTCTGTACGTAATTTTTTTTCATCTTTTGCTATTCCCTTTCATATCTTACTCGACATTAAGCAGCTCTCGAATTGAAGCAGATCCACTTTTTATGTAGCTTTTTTATGTAAATATTACAGAGTGAGTGTCGCTACCTGAGACGTCCTCGTTGGCAGGGGAAGCAAGCATGAGTACCAGACACTAGGCATGAGTTAATGCCCTTGTTCGTTTTGTATTTTCTTAGTGGCGACTTCTGTTGTGCTGCTCCCCCCACCCTGTAATGAAAGTTTATATAGAAAAAAATTGTTGATTTTTTTAAAGTGTATATGCGCTTGTTTTTAATTAATCTGAAGAACATCTTTAAGTGACGATGAATGACACAGGAGATGGTATCAGACAACACTAAAAACTGCTCCAAGATTCCCTGGATATTTACTAAGTATATTGCACTTTACAGTTGCTATGGAAACGGCGAATCTATTACAAGAATCTCTACTTACACATTGAATACATGTTGGCATCTTATCTTATCTTATACAATACAGGGCAAAGGATAGAGAGAAGTGGAGAAAGACGGTCTACAATTCTTGCTTGGTGCCCCAACGGTCCACCAGACTAAGGTATAGGTAACAGGTAACTGTCACAGCAGTTAAATGCTAAAATAAAGTTTTTTAATTAGTCATTACATTTAGGTTAGTTTATTACATGCACATGCAGTTTATTTTACAAAAAAAAAAAAGTTGACGTTGTCTCTGTCACTAATGAAAAAGCAGAAACTCTAGTTCCCCCCCCTCCCACAAAAAATAATTACTAGGCCTACTGCAGATGGCTCGTCAGTACTCGTCACTCAATGTTTCTGTCCACTCATCTGACAGCATTTGGCAGAGACCAGAACATCGACGTTAGGCCTAACTAAAGTCGCGTGTAGTGGGAAGCCGCAAGTTTGATCTCAGATGCTCATCAGTCAGTCTTGATCGTAATGCTGTTTTATTGATCTTCATTCTGGAGAAAAACTGTTCGCAAACGTACGTATTCCCAAACATCGCCAGAATTCTAGCAGCTGCGCAGAATAAGTTTGGAAACTTCTATCGGGTAAGAAACTGGTAGAAATCTGGTACCCCAACATCAGAGTATTTTTGCTTCAGAACAGTGTCACATTACAATTCCATTGGTTCCATCTGGACTTCCCCTGGAACGTTTTTCACGTCAACTTCAAAAGGAGTGGCAACAAGGAAAAACTGTGTTTCGAATTGTGGTACTCAAAATCTTCCAGTAGTCTGGAGAGGATGTCTACGTAGTCTTTCAGGCTATATGGTTCAACCGTTATGCTCTGTAGAAAAGAGAAATGGGCCAGGTTTTCATCTGCCAGCTGAGTGTCCCACAAAGTCAGCTTGATTTGAATGATTTGATACGGTCAAACATCACGGTAATCAGCTGCTTTGTGCCCTGTAATTGTGAATTGATATCATTGAGATGTTGCGTGATGTCAGAAAGAAAAGCAAGATCCGACAAAAACATTGGGTCACTGAGCTGAGGTATGTCTCTGTCTTTCATTGACATGAACAATGCTATTTCCCGTCTCAGTTCAAAAAAACTCTGCAGCACTTTTCCACTACTCAAACATCTGACTTCAGTATGATTACAGCAACTCTCCGTATTCCATTTCTAAATCTGCTAGAACTGACACAAACTGTCTGTGATTGAGTCCCCGTGAACGTATGAAGTTCACCGTCTTCACGACAACATCCATCAGGTTCTTTATTTGTAGATTTTTGCCACAGAGTGCTTCTTGGTGCGGAATACAGTATATGGCTGCAAAAGGTTCCGCCAAGCTTAGCTGATTCCGTTTCTCTACAATTACTCCAACAACATCAACCTTCTCTGAACACATTGCTGGTGCACCGTCCGTAGCCGAAGAAACAAGTTTTCCCCACGGTAGCCCACACCTGTCAATACAAGCTTCCAGTTTTTGAAACACGTCGCGTCCGTCATCGTTCCTTTCATGGGTAGTAAGTCCAATAAGTCTTCAACAATGTTCAAGTTTTCGTCGACCCCACGAATGAATACGGCACAGTATGCGGTGTCTGTTACGTCCGAAGACTCGTCCAATGCAATGGAATATGCTACAAAGTCAAAGTCTTTTGCAGCGGCAATCAGTTGCTGTTGACTATTTGTCGCTGCCTCGGTGATCCTGCTTGCAACTGTGTTCGCAGACAAACTTATGCCTTTGAAGAGATTCTTTTTCTCGGGTCAGATAATAATACACGCCTGTAGCATACACTATTTTACAAACTAGCCTTCAGTGAATGGTCGTGATGCCTTTGCTATCGCCTAGCTAATACCAAAGCTTGCCTTCACAGAATCTTCGCTTGCAGTGTTGATTCGTGCAAAAAAAGTGCTTTTGTTTCCTGAAAGATGCTTTTAATTAATCGACTTTTTCCTCGCGCAGTTTGCCGGACAGACCAGCATACTGTTCTCGATGCGATGTTTCATAATGTCTACGTACGTTGTATGGTGCAGTTGTAAATCATTACACGGCTTATATGTGGTCATTGTAAATTTATCTTTTTTTTTTTTTGAATTCGCGGACGTGGTCGCGGGCCGCACAGAATAGTTTCGCGGGCCGCAGCGGCCCGCGGGCCGCGTGTTTGAGACCCCTGGAATAGTGCTTTGCTGGAACCAAAATTATAAAGCATATGTGTCAATTGTCAATTGAAGATTTAGTGGTGAAACACTTGATGAATAAACATGACATGCAACAAATAATAGCCGCACTTAAATTAAGTTAAATACCAATTTTAATGGCTATTTTCATGCATGGCGGAAAGTCTTTAATTAGCACACCTTTTGGTATATTCGATGTACAAAAGAAAAAAAGTGCTGCTAAGCTAGGTCTTCTAGCTGCAGGTGAATATTTGTCCCAATTTTAGCTCTGCATAATCGAAACAAGTTTGTGTTAAAAAGGTGTTTTTTTTGTTGGGTTATTTAGATGCATGTGGCCACATTTTTATATGCTTGCGAGTCTTGGACGCTGACTGCAGAGCTATAGAGGAGGATCCTAGGAATAGAATTGAGATGTTACAGAAGGATCATAGGAATCACATTCAAAGACCGCATCACAAACCAAGAGGGTTCACTGCAGCGATCGGACCCTATGATGACCTGCTTACTACTGTGAAAAAACGCAGGATGGAAATCTATGGCCATATTACAAGATCTGCGGGTCTCGCAAAGACAGGGAACAGTACTAGGAAAAAGAAGAAGAGGCAGACAAAGCAAGCGTTGGGAGGACAGCATAAAAGAATGGGTTTAAACAAGGCAAAAGACAGGGAGGAATGGAGAAAGACGGTCGACAAGTCTTGCTTGGGACCCCAGCGGTCCAACAGACTAAGGCATAGCCACAGATGCGTATAGAGGCGCAGTGGCATTCGAAACGGTGGTCCTGGGTTTGAATCCTGGTTAAGACTGATATTTTTATTTTTGGATCTTTAGGGCGCATCTGAGTCCCCCCCCCCCCAATCTCTAATTGGTATTAAACAAAAGCAAAGGCGGTTGGTCGTTGTGCTGGCAGATGACACCTCGCTTACTGTTGGCCACAGAAACAGTTGACCTTTACATCCTCTGCCCTATGGACGCAATGTCAGCAAGGGGACATCTACATTACTTTACTGCATAATAATGCATTTTATGAAAGACTGCAATTTGCTCCGTTCTTGAATCTTTTTTTTTTTTTCACAGTGAACAGACTTACGTATTCTCTCACTAGGTGGCGCTGCGTGTCAAGCTCCGTTCCCACGTGACTGGAAAGGTGAGAGGTCACCGCCGGACATTTATCGAGATGATCTCTCCAACGACGTCTGCGGACCTTCCTGTCGGCGGGAGATACAATCAGAAGGTGATTAACTAGGACTCACGGGGAACCGCTGGGAACTGGGGGACAAGCCAAGACTGTGTCGCACTGACCCTCTGTTCCTCAAGTTGGCGGCTGTACCGCTAAATCTAGTAGCTCATGAACTTATCTCTCCCCAGCAGCAAATGCGACAAGGTCTTCCATACACATGTTGCACATATATAATTAAAAATATATTATAATTTTATTTATAATTTATTTAAAATTATAATTTTATTATGGATATTATTATGACCACAAAAGTGTTTCCTTTTATGCCTACTAAAGTAAAAAGTAAAGTTCCCCTATCAGTGCATACATATGAATGGGCAGATGATGTAAAGTTCAACTGATTCTGTGGCTCATGGTTGACGAGGGTGCCATGTCGCCAGGACAACGACCTATAGGCTCTTAAACTTAGAAAACGAAAGTTCTCTCATTTTCTGGTAACCTTTAATTTGTTCCCCAACCAATGTAGGTACCCATTAGATCTGGGTGGACTCAGAGATGCCCCAAGTATCACCAGGATTCGATCCCGGGACCCCGGTTCGGAAGCCAATCGCCTCACCACTCAGGCACAGCGCGTCACTAGATGCTAGGCTAATATGCACATAACACGCTCACCATATTGCCCCACAAACATGCCCCGAAATAAGAGTCTGCGTTTTACATTGTAGATAATAAATATTTTATTCCGGTGTTTCAAATGTATAAATCTTTAAATGCTTATTTTAATTTGTGACGACCAACATTATATCTTGGTGTCAGCAGCCACGCTGGGCTCATTTTTTTTTTAAACTTCTGATACGTAAACTTTTAAAAAGAAATATTAATTCCGCTTCGAGTGGCAGAAAACTTTTTAGTCGGTGGAAAGATTTTTTTTTCCCCCTCTTCTCCTCGAGAGTCCTGACGACAGCCGCCCCAGACGACAAGTAAAGCGAGGGAATCGCCGGGGCCCCAAGATCGCGTCTCACGGTCCAGCGACTTCTTTCACCCGGATGACAATAGCCCTCGTTTCAGCTCGACGGTAATTAATGTCATTGCCAGCGTGATGAGGATTGTGCTACTTGGAGGGGAGGAAAGGGCAGGGGGGGCGCACCACGGCACTCACCTGCTCGAACCTCAGTTCCGGGAACGCCTTTCGTCTCTTCTCTCACCCTCCTCCTAATGTTAACCCCCTTTCCTTGCCCCCCCCCCCCAAAATAAAATAAAAAACTTCGCAAAAAAAAATGTCCCGGGTAACACTCGAACGATGGGGGTTCCTATAAATAAGAGAGAAGGAAAAAAAAAGGGGAGGGGGAGGGGTGAAACGGAGGGAAGAAATTAGGACCTTCCACCATCCTAAATAAAAGAAAAATAGACAGGAGGGGGGGGGGGGGGCCCGCCGTACCATTTCCTCCCCTCCAAGTAGCACAATCCTCATCACGCTGGCAATGACATTAATTACCGTCGAGCTGAAGCAAAAAAAAAAATGTCCCGGGTAACACTCGAACGATGGGGTTCCTATAAATAAGAGAGAAGGAAAAAAAAAAAGGGGGGGAGGGGTGAAACGGAGGGAAGAAATTAGGACCTTCCACCATCCTAAATAAAAGAAAAATAGACAGGAGGGGGAGGGGGGAATGATGAAGAGGTAGAATCTCAAAGATGCTCCAGGCTTAGAGGTTGAAGGGTGTGGTTCCTATAATGGGAAAATAATAATAATATATTTATATGGGTTAAAATAAGGAGAAAGGGCGGGGCATTGGGCACAAAAATATTATTTATAGCCACAGGACCCTGGAAGACTGCACAGTAGACCATTCTTGGTGAAGTGTCTTCAAGACACAAGTACCAAGACAGGACTAGGAGTGTGGGAAAATATACCAAGTACTGTAACTCTTCTATGAACACGAGAGGACAACTCTTTGTTTTCAAGGTACTGACAAGGGCATTTAACAATTTAAAAAAAACAACAACTTATAAGTACCCCCAAAAAAATTATATTCTTGAACATTTTATTTACTGTAGGCATATGAAGGTAAATCAACTTTAATCGTATATCATTTGAGTATTTTGAAAGTTTCCTACTGGCAGAGATTTAACTCTTTGTCTCCGTAATTATTTACCACATTCTGATGGAATCAACGTTGGTATCGTCAGTTAGGAGAGAAAGAGTTAACAAAGTAGATAAAGACCAAGCTGAAAAAAATGGCCTAGGCCCTAGGAGTGAATTGCATAAATAGATAAAGAATATAGTAAAGATATTTTTCCTACAAAGACCAAAGAGATACATATAGAGTAAAATAGAAAGTTAAAGAATGAATAAGATTGAAAAAAAGTATTATAAAATGAATTAGATAAAAAGGTCTGGGATGAATTAGGGAGATAAAGAACGAATAACTGTATTGTAACTGAATTGTTTATTTTCTGCGAGTGTCCATCAGGTCAGAAGGTAATGACCTTTGGGTGTCTATAGTACGATCAGTCATGTGTAACATGAATGTGTTTACTGTTCACTGTGATGTTGGTGACTAAAGATAAGTGTTGGTTCATTCAAGTTCTTTTTATTACAATTATGTAAACAGAGTAAGCAGGAACTAGATTAAGCATGAATTAAATAATAATTAGATAAAGATGGACAGACTAAGAATGAAGGAAATAGATTAAGGATGGATAAGAGATTAAGAATGAATTCCATAAACATATTATTATGCACACACACAGCAATAGAAGAGTATACAAGACAATCCATTTTTTAGATGGTCTTTGGCGACCCCTGGCAAATAGTCAATCGACCCCTAAGGGCGGTCACGATCCCCACAGGTTGAGAACCCCTGAACTAGATAGATATACATAAAGAGCAAATTAAATATGTCAACCGGTTAGGTTTCATTAAACCAACTGTAGCTAGCAGTCACACAAACAGGGCAAATTAATATTTCATTTTTAAAAAAAAAAAAAAAAAAAAAAAAAAAAAAAAAAAAATTGTGTTAAGTAGATGGGCAAGACGTGGGAGAGACTAGTCCAGAACTGAGACTCATGGAGGAAACTGGTTGATGACCTACGTCCCTGGCGGAACGACAGGCAAAGATTATAAGTACATTCTCACGTCCTATATACATGAAAATCGACATCCTACTCTAACATTGTCCAGTTTGTATTTTTCTTCCTAAAACTAAATTAGATTTATTTAAATAAAAATCTGGCATTGGAAAATAAATTAACACTGAATATGTTGAGTGTGTTTGTGTGTGTGTGTGTGTTTTTGAGGATGCTTATGTGTTCAGTAATAAAATGGGGGGTGGGGTGAGGGAAATGAATATTAATTAGTGAAAAGCTTTCAATTGAATACAATTAGCTTTGAGAAGTGTCCAGTTTATTGACATCTGTCCATCAAGTGACAAAATGGTCATTCTTTAAGGCAAAACAAATGAGAAACAAATATTTGTTTTTCTACTTCTAGATATTAAAACCATCTGAAGATAACGTCGAAATAATTCAAAGTTAGGAACAGCATCCACAAAAGCCTACAAAACCCCTGCTTTAGAGTATACTATAGGTTTGGGTTGGGCGTACATGGCAAAACAACAACAGAAAACCTTAATGAACAGGTCCTAGACTGGAACCAACAATGAAAGAGAAAGCTGGAAGATCAAAGCAAACAGTGGACCGAGAAGAAATGACAGCAGGATGGGAAGGGACATAACTGTGGGGCATTGCCCAGAACAGAGTCTGATGGTGAAGTATTAATGCGTCACTATGCTCCACCGGTAAATCAACGAAATGCATTTATTTTAACTATGAGAAATTAAAAGATGCCAAATACACATTATGTTTTTTTCATCTATTTCTCAGCCAAAATGAATTCCCTCCTCTGTTTATCCTTCAAGTCTGATTAACATGCATGGCTAGATTGACCTAAGAACACGCGCCGGGCGTAATTATCTTCTGTTTTTTGAATAAGATAAGATAGATAAGAATAGTACTTAGTTGGGGGGGGGTGGACTTTTTACAGAGAAAAGGTTTTTTTTTTTTTTTTTTTTTATTTTTATCTGGATGGGACATGTAACAAGCTAGATCAACCTGACAGTATGAGTTAAAATAAGAAAATTACGTATTATAAGTAGCTCCTTCAGGGAACAGTACCAGGAAAAATAAGAAGAGGCAGACAGAGAAAGCGATGTGAAGACAACATAAAAGAATGGACGGGCCTGTCGTTGAAAGAGATTCTATCCAAGGTGAAGGACCGTCAACATATCCTGTGTGGTGCCCTAAAGGTCCATCAGGCTAATGGATATATGTTGGTAAAGGCGGCAATGGTCTGTATTGGACACTTTGTATAGGGACGCACCAAAGGTGAAATAGACTTTGAGTAACGTCACGGATTAGTAGGTTCTAGATTATTTTTAATTTTTAATCAGTTGGTGTTCGGACTTCAAGGTGACAACATCGTATGACGGACAGAGACTCGACTGTGACCTTTATATATTAAACTTTATTCAAGTATCTAACAGTCTGGTCCTTACATTTCGCTAATGTGTAGGTCTTGTTTATAAGTAGTTTAAACACATCTAATACACCGTACAAGAAACCCCAGACATCTTCTAAGTAATCTGTCAAAGTAAGACAACCATCAAATAACAACAAGATCAAGGTCTATTACAAGTAAAATATACAGAGAGAGATAATGTCAAAGTTCTGAAGAATTGAATTATTTTACACTGTAAGTCACAGATAATGTCTAAATACTTTCCAACAATTTGTGTAGACATTTTTATTTGTTTTTTTTTTTTTTTAACTTTTGGAATGGAAGATTATTACATCCTAGCCCAAACCTCCAACACGACATCGAAACAGGGCCGGCCTTAGATAATTGGAGGCCCTAGGCGAAGTGAATTAGGTGGCCTCCAAATGAAAACGATAAATAATATTAAAAAAAAGAGCGAAAAATAAAATTTCGCGATTTCTTTAAAACTACAGTGTATTCCAACAATAACACTAGGCACAAGTTTCGATGTACCTTATTTTTAAAAAAAGTTGTTTTGATTCTTGTATGAGGCCTCCACCAATCAGAGCCCTAGGAAGCTGCCTAGTGTGTCTGTGCCTAAGCCGGCCCGGAGTTTGAACCCGAGATGACAATGCAAAGCGCACAACCATACAACCAGGCAGCCATCCAGTTTGCCGACCTCGCATGTCTTCTGCAGTACCATAAACCTTACCAAAGTACCAAACCTTACCAAAGTACCAAA
>JADKLZ010006034.1:0-11923 GCA_021533235.1 Biomphalaria straminea
GTCATGAGATATGAAGCTCTTCCGTTTTTTATACTCGACTGTTAACTAAGGTGCATTGTGACCAGAACAACGACCAACCCGCCTTTACTTTCTCAACGTATATCAGGTAGCCAACAGATTTAGGTAGACTCAGGGGCGTCTTAAAATTCCCAAACTTCCGAGATTCTTACTCAAGCGGACAATTATGGACAATCAAAAACAGGGCTAAATATATTAAGTGTCACACGACACAACGAGATGGCGTACGACCAACCAAAAAAATCTCGAGTAAAATCATTCCATCATTTATTAGGGTCATAGAACTTATGAGGTCACCGTAGAAAGTGTTTGAATTTATGTATCGTCTGCTGAGAAAATGTTCACGCATGATCAGTTCCCGCCTTTCTTTTAGTTCTGATTGGCGCACTGACCGGCACTGACCGTCTATAGACGCTAAGAAAATGGGAATTCCCCTCAACCGAACTAGAATTCCCATTGAAAATGCAGTATTGACACATTTTATTAAAGACGTTTAGATTAATATACTAATTATTTCTTTTTCATTCATTGATATCCTATATTTAATTATAGTAATTATATTAATGCAGTTTTTATCCTTGATGTAATGTGTCGTATATATGTGCATATACATAAAAAAAAATACAAAGATAGCTCATATTATGTAAATTTATACTACCATCTTGTAAAGTTTATAATAAATGCGTTGTCAATCACCAGTGTTGATTAAAAATGTAGGCAAGATACATATGTACTTTCTTAATCTTTGCTAATTGATGATTTACACGTGTGCGATCGTTAACGTCCGAAGATCGAAGCCAGGATTTTGTTTAAGATTCCTAATGGTTCTTACACAAAAAACTTTTTTTTTTCTTCCTTTTTGTAAACAGTTACTCAAAAGATTTGTAATCCCTTGTTTAACAAATGTATACATAGGGAAGATAAACAATTTAGAAATATTTTCCTATTAAATAAGCTGGCTATCTGGTCGTCCGGTATGCGCGCTGGACTGTCGTTCGGTCGTTTCGATGGTCTCGGGTTTATACCCCCATCGTCTTGGCTGGAGGTCTGGACTAGAAAGTAGATTAGCTTCTACTCTAAAGGAACATACGAAACATGTACAAGATTTTACAACAAAACATTTTACAAGTCCTGGCCGAAATAAGCTGGACGAAACAGACAAGACAGTGGTCAAGGTCTTAACACAATAAGACAATAGTTATAACCTGCACGCTTTGATCTGAACACACACACATACGCACACACAGGGCCGGTCTTAGGCCACTGCAACCTATTCGGTCGCAGTGGGCCCCGCGCTTTCATAGGCCCCGCGCTAATTCTATGTGTAATTATTAATTGCAAAATATATACGAAAAATTCCTGGAAATGTTTTGCACTTATTAAAATCTGAAAAATCATAAAAATCTCATGAAAAAATAGACAGAATTGTCATTTGTGGCAATTGTGGGTGTCATTCATTGCGGAAAATACCAATCCTAAGCGCGATAAAAGAAAAAAGGCATTGTCAGCTTTCATGTTAAAATGTAATAGATCAAATCAGGCAACTTTTCACCTTAACAGGACGTTCCCATACCTTATTTCTTTTATAGTCACTAGCATATAAATATTTCATAGGTTACAAAATTCGTACAGTAAAGCTAACTTGATCGCAATTTTGTACTTAGAAATGAATGAAAAAAATAGGAAAGCCGAATTCATTTTCCTATACAAAATCTTAATTTTCACTTATTATCCTTATTCCCACCCAGACTATAGGCCCCGCGCAATCAGTTTCGCATAGGCCCCCGCAAGCGCTAGGACCGGCCCTGCGCGCACACATGCATTGAATTCGATCTTAACAAACACACATAAACACACATGCATTGAATCAGTTTTAATATTTCAAATCTTAAAGCTAGAAACAAAAGTCTCGGCGAGTAGATCTTGTAGGCAGACCAAGTGTTTTGACGAATCTATTCATTGACGCAACCTCCGTGTCCCAAGACTCAATGCAAGACCCAAGACTCAATGCAAGACCCAAGACTTAATGCAAGACCTTCCTTCTCTATATTTCATGAGCCTACATTTCCCCTCTTAAGTCTTCAAGTTTCTGGGCGCATCTCTCCGCAAGGAAAACCCCACAGTCTTCCTGCAAAGTTCCATAACCACGAGCGAGCTCCCCCGGCACTTGTCACAGACCAGTGGATGCAGGGCCCTTTGTTCGCGGCCCAGCAGTGATGCGAGAGGAGACCGGGGCAGGGGGGGGGGAGGCGTGCATGTGGGGAGAAAGAGCGGGTCACGCGTGAATGAACAGTCATAATGGCAGCTCGCTAGGTGCTTTTAAAATATTTAGATGAAAAAATAACCTAGGGAGCCTGTGGCTCACTTAAAGAGACGGAGCACTACTCACGGGGTTATTGTTTTTCATAATTCGGCAATGTCACGTACAAACTGGGCGGGAAACAGCAGACGAGAAAGGGCTGGGCTTTGAAATTCACAGTGCAGTTGGATCGATACTGAACTGGCTTGACTTCCTTTTCAAACTGTAAACTTTCTTTCTCTCTCTCTCTCTCTCTGTCTGTCTCTCTCTCTCTGATGTTTTATGCTTTTTAAAGCATGATAAGAAAGATATAAGAGAGACGGTGTTAATTAAAAATGCAGGTCTGATACAAGAGAATGTTCAGATCTTTGCTCAATGCTGATGTACGCAGTAATAAAGGTTTAAAGATTTAAATACATCCTTAATGAGCGAGTGCGATGTTTGACGTCTAAGGTTCGAAGCCCATATTCATTGATACTTTAAGACAGATCAAAGAACGACAATCTTTACATTACATCAGCGCAATCATTTACAATCATTTACAATCATTTACACTTAGACTGGTGTGTTTTAAACTAGACATTGTCAGGATTCGAGCCATGACTAGCGTTTTACAGCGCGCTATCTTTTGACCACCACGTCTACAGCTGACCTCGGATTATTCCAATAATCCCAAAACTAAGAGCCATAGTGGACGGGGCATTAAGAGCGGGTACCCCTTTGACACTTTGTTTTTTGCCCGTTTCTATCTCTGATGGTTAATGAGGATGCCATGTGGCCAACTCAACGACAAACCGCCTTTTCTTCTCCAGATTATGTCAAATATCCAATTAGAGTCGTGTGGACTCGGGAGCTTCCTAAAAATCACGAAATTAAAAAAATCCAAATCTTCACCTGAATTGGAGCTTAAGACCTCTAGTTTGGAAGTCTTAGGCTCTACCTCTTGGCCACCATTCTCAATTTTAAACTATATTAAAGATGTAATGGTTAAGTTTCAATGAGGGAACCATTTAAAACTGTGCAACATATTAATTACATTTGGTTCATATATTTGGGGCTTAGCAAATCCCGACATGTGCATTATTACAATAAAAGATTCTACATCCCTAAAGGCTTCATAGGGTGACGTGGTGGCTGAGTTTGGCCTCCGAAACGAGAGGTCACGAGTTCGAATCTCAAATACTAAAATTTTTTGATTTTGTGATTATTAGGACGCACTAGTCCACCTAGCTCTAACCTAATTGAAGTTATGGAAAGTAAAGTCGGTCGGTCATTGTGCTGGCCCTCGTTACCTGTAGACCATAATAATATCATCTGCCTTAAAGATCACAAGATCTTAACTGAATCCTTTACGTCCTCTCTCTCACCTCCCCCCCCCCCCAAATCCGGTCTTCACAAAATGAAACCAAGGATTATGAAAAAAACTTAACGGTTATTTTAACCCCCTTTTTCTAATATAATAAATTCTTAATAAAATTTTGTTTTGGATATAACTTTTTTTTTTTATTTGTTTCTTAATTAAGATTTGAAAAGTGTTTTCTTATTCAACTAAAGGGAGAATGTTCCTTTGTACGCCTTTTTGACGACTGAGCTCGTAGGACAAAGCCTAAAAAGTACAAAGGTATTATAGAGGTAGGACAATTCTATTTCTTTCACTCGACTGATTCCTATCTGTAGTTCGTGTATCTATCATCTCCGGACATTCATTGAGATATCCCAGGTGTGTCCCTGGGGATAAAAACACGCTTACCAACGAGCCCGAGCTACCAATCTCCCTATCAGTGGGGACACCTCTGACCAGCGCTTTGATGTTGACGATTACAACAAATTACGGCTTAGGGTTCGGGGCTGTGGGCCCCGCTAACTGAGGCTTTGAAGCTCAGGACAGGTAAGAAGAAGCGACATCTAGTTAGCTCCAGGAGATAACTCCTCCATCAAGACTAACAAGACCTCAGGAGTTGCAAGGTGTTTCATTACAATAGTGAGTACATTATATTAATTACACTACTGAGTTACTGAAAATAATGAGTTTGGCTTTTTCCCTTACATCAGACGTTCTGTAGAAATCGGTGATTACTGCCCTTGTTCCTATGCGATACTTTCTTTAGACGCAGGTAATTGCTGCCCTTGTTGCTAAGTGATAGCGATCTTTACAAATGGCTGGTTGTTGATTTGTTTCTGTGATGCATAACGTATGCATAATAATGGTAATAGATTAACTTCTTTTATGTTAAAAATACCCATTTCACAGCACGTTTTTAGCTTTAAAGAATACTTAATGTATATTACGCATATATTGCAATATACACCATTGAGCATATCGGCGTATCTCCCTATGTATATACCAGTATAATAATCTTTATATAGGTATAAATAGAAGTATCGGTATAAGTAAGATTTACTTATCAAGAAATATTTTCTAAGGAGATGCTAAAATGACTTTATGATGTCCGACGATTATTCATAAATCTGTTGATACCATCAATCACGGTTTTTTTTTAATTTGGAAAGGGGGGGGGAGGCATCGTGAGGGGCTGCTACACTGGGTATCGTATACCCTAGCTACGCCACTGCAATATGATGTTTTTGTTTGTGTTTTTCTTTCAGTACAAGATTACGTTGCCAAAAACACACGAGACAAAGTAGTAAGCTCTATGTTTTTACAACAATTAAGGTGAACACTGATCAGACATTGTTCAAACTTAATGGTCATTGGTTCGTCAATTGTCCAATCACAAATGTCCTAAGAACGACAATAATCTTGAGCTATTATATATGGCTCCTTCTGTCTAGGAAGACAATGGATGCGCACGGATGACTCACTGGCTTTATGTATGTCTTTGTATATTGCGTGGGCATTAACCCACGAGAATGCTATGGAAACGATTTCAAATTTAAGAATAAATTTTGGTCATAATTTTATGCATAATTTTATTCGCACCTTGAACTGCTGGACCAAATTTATTACGGATCTCTCTAGAGTGGACGCGCTTAGCTCTTGATGAAGATGTCACGATGGTTTTGGGTTGATGTCTTAATCTTTGTGAAAATCTAACGGCGAAATAACCAATCGTCCAACGATGACCTTTATTGTGAGGCAACGAAAAATTTCCTCCTTACGAAATAAAATAATTTGAATCCTTCAATCAGAAATCTATACGCGACCTTGACCTGCCAGACGTACTTCCCAAAGGGCAGCAATGTCCACGCCCAGTCGGGACAGTTCCATTGCCACTAGGGCACACTCCGCTATGGGCAGTCGTTCTCTTCAACTTCCTGCTTTGATCGGACCTTCCAACATTAAATTTGAAGAGGCAGCCGCTTTTCTTTTACTCGGGGGTGATTTGCCATTACTTATACACTGTATGACACCCAGCCTCCCCTAGGTTTTTTTTATAGACACCTGACTCGAGCAGACGTGTGTTTACTGAACTTCTAAAGGCAGCACGGTGGCCCACAATAGAGATTAGATAAATGAAAGCTACTCCAAGGAAAACAGAACGTAGATCCATAAATTGACAAACTTAAACTTAGAAAGCTTGAGACTTATGGACTGATTGGACCAGGATATAAATTTGATTTTTCTATATATAGTTTATTCAAAACAAAAAGCACCCTAAATACAACAAAAATTAAAAATACTTTAATAGCATTCAGTGAAATTCTTTGTTTATCTGGTGGCGTATTTGTTCAGTTTTCTAAACATTATAACTAAAAGTCTGAGATAAGAAATTGTTTTTGAATTCACAGAAACTAAGTATCCTAAATTCCTTTGTAATTTCTTGCAATGCTATTCAAGTGTAGCCTCCTTCTATTTTCCTCCACCTATTGTAATTTCCTGTTTGTTAGATATAGCGCTCACCTTTATTTCAGATCTGATAACTCGGTTCCCAGCTCAGTTATTGTCACTGCCATCCATCATATCTGGACGAGAGAGACATGGGGGGGGGGGGGATGAGATCGAGTTTCCCGGCAAAAGGGGTTGAAAACTTTTTCCACTTGGCGGCAGGAGAACACTACTCTGAAGTCGCGGTAATTACATACCTCAATTATCTCCCCCACCAATCTGGACAACGTGGGGTCGGACCGGCGTTGACGACAGCGGCACCACGGCCTGGCCAGGGAACACACCTGATCGTTAGGTCTGGCTAACGGTCGAGGCCTTTCTCCGATACAGCATTTGCTGTATCTTATTAATGCATTCCCACATGTAATACCGTCAAAGAGATGGAACAGTGAGATGAAAGTTCTCAAGTTATGCCCCCCACTAGACAGTATATGCTAAACATCTCAATAAGGCGCAATGTGTAGTGGGATAGACCCGATGATATCCTTCCTCCCTCGTCGGAGAGCTGTGTAAATTGCGTTTTAGAAGTTATTGAAATCTGTTTTAAGTTTTAAAAAAAAAGTAAAAAGGAGACACCAAGTATTGAGCAACTAAGAACAGTATCAGAGTAACTAGATTTTGAGTCAACCTAGTATCGTATCTTAGTCATTAAGTCACTAAGTGTTGAGTCAACTTAGTATCGTATCGAAGTTACAAAGTATTGAGTCAACTAAGTATCTACAATTAGCATCGAATACGGCAAGTATCGTATTGCGTCATTTATTTAAAAAAAAAGTCATCCTGACCTTGATATCAGACACGGTTGGACATAAAATAGACGCAAAGAAGAATACTCTCTTTAAACATGTTATATATGAGCGATGAAGTGTTATATGTCACGTTTGAAGTATCATATATGACCTTTGAAGTGTTATATGTGACCTTTAAAATGTTATAGATGACCTATGAAATGATATACATGAGCTTCGAAGTGCTATATGTGGCCTTTACAGTGTTATATATGGCATTCGGGGTGTTATATGTGACCTTTAAAGTGCTATAGGCCCTATATTGCCATCTAAGTTTTCTATATGACATTTGAAGTGTTATATATGGCCTTCAAATTTTTATATGACCTTTATGGCGTTGTAAGTGACCTTTGAAATAGTATATGTGACCTTTGATATTTTATATGTAACCTATGAAGTGTTGTGTGACCTTTGAACTGTTATGTGACCTTTGTTGAGTTAATTGGTCTAATTATTTAAATGTTTCATTCTTTCCATTATCATAGTTTATGTGTGTATGTTTATGAGGGATATTGTGTGCGATGTAAGTGTTGCATGGGAATGTAAGTCCCTGATAACAGACATGCTCTAGTAAAACAGGTGTGCCCGGGTAAATGCTTCGCATTGCTCTTGATTCTCTCGCTGGTCTGTTTCATTCTAGGATATTGCAGCCTCTCCATTCTTCTCTCTGTTTTCCATCGGTACCTGTTTCTCTCTTTATCTGTATTCTCTCTCTCTTCTCTCTATCTTTCTCTCCCCCTCTCTCTCTCTCTTCTTATATGACCTGTATCTCTAACAGTTGTCATTATATGCGTTAATGTGCTCTGTCTGTCGGTCTCTCTCTCTCCCTCCCTCTCTCATTATTCACTCACTCAGTCTGTCTCTCTTTCTTATTCTAGTACCAACACTCCTCCCCTCCCCCCTAATAACCTCTCCCTGATCACGGATCATTAAGCCGAAGTGCCAGTGGCTATACCCGCTAAGCGGCCGGGCAATGGATAGGCAGAGGGCGCTGTGCAAATATTCCATTCTCTTTTCACGGATCTATGTCTATTAGGGGGGCGCCAGTGATAAAAATCGAACTCCCGGCTGCCCGACGGAAACAAAAGACTTAATGGTTCGGCCTGGAAAATTATCTTGGAAACGAATCAAAAGCTGTCAAGATCACGGCCTGTGACGTCACATCGCCCATCACTCTCCAACCCTCCTCTCCCCCCTTTCTGCATATTCCACGTAATGAAACTAGATGCCCCTGCAAACCAGACCCTATCAACCTCAACGGTTGATGCAAACACGTTTTCATCTGTGTAATCTTCAAATTTCTTCATTTGCGAACATCTTTAAACTTGCGAGCACAAGCACGAGGGCTTACAATGGACCCGAGACGTGATCCCAACGTGTAGAGGGGAGGGTGGGTGTGGGTCAGAGGAAGAAGGTGCCGTCAGCCCGGGATGCTGGTGTTGATTGCAAGGTGTGATTGCCCAATGATTGATGTTGGACAATGCTGTTGTTTTAGTGGTGTGCTAGTGAGTAGACAGCAGCTATCGGATGCTCACGGAAGGGTAAGAAATGTTGGACATGGTGTCGTGTCCGTGGTAGTGGTGTTAATGGTGTGTGTTTTGTGTTCTGGTGAATTCTGGCATCCAGAAATTCAGTTCCACGTACAAAGACCATAACACGGCGTTGGGATAAAATGTTGGCATGAAAGGAGAATCAATAAAAATATGCTATTTTACATTATCGAATTACAAATGATAATCTGACAAAGAAACTTTAAAATAAACGAGCATAAGCACTTATTTAAGTTATTTAAAAATACATGCAGATGCATTTGATAAATTTCATTTTTTGAAATTGTCACCCTTGTTCTAAAATTAAAATTGTCATGGTAAATAAAATGTATCACAAACATCTATCGAGCATTAATAGCGACGTAGAAATGTATGGTTCATACAAGATCAAAGACAATTCAAACAGAGAAAGAAAGATACAGAGAGAGAAAGTGGGAGAGAAAGTGGGATACAGAGAAAGAGGGATATAGAGAGAGAGAAAGTGAGAAAGAAACACAGACTGGGAGAGATAGAGAAAGAGAA
The DNA here is from genome assembly GCA_021533235.1 of Biomphalaria straminea. Classification (NCBI taxonomy): domain Eukaryota; kingdom Metazoa; phylum Mollusca; class Gastropoda; family Planorbidae; genus Biomphalaria; species Biomphalaria straminea. Next base: position 9,025 of record JADKLZ010006034.1, read on the forward strand.
AGGGCTAGAGAGTGGAGAGAGAGACTGAGAACTAGAGACATAAAAAAAAACGAATAAAAGAGAGAGAGAAAGAGAGAGAAGTGAGAAAGAGAGACAGAGAAACAACAGGAGAAATTAAGCTAATGTCTTTACAGTATGTACTCTGCTTTACGCCGCCACCATGTCTAAAAATAGACCAAGTCTGCGGGACTTTAACGAGGGCATATATCCCTAACAACTGTTTAATTAGTGAGTACGTTCAACACGACAACTCATCATCCAGACCATGCTAATTGGTTTCATAACTGACGTCATATTACCACCTACGTGACAATGGGGTGGGGGCCGCCCCCCCCCCATCCCATCACGGAAGCCGCTCGAACCAAATTAAAATACAAACGGACAGCACTCTGCGCGCGAGTCAAAACAAACATGGCGGCCATGGAGGACAGTTGGAGTGCTCCAGGGGAGTTCGATGACTTGCGTCCACAACGCAATCCACACCAGACGCTTACTTGGCAATCCACCGTTATTTGTCCATCAATTACGGGAATCGCCATGTATTGGTAGCCGGAGGGGGGGGGGGGGCGGTAAGGGGGCATTAAGAAGACTGCAGGATAAACAACATTATGACTCATGGAATGTTTTAGTGACCGACAACCGATGTAGGTATAAATTCAATCAAAAGTGCTAAACTATAGATGGTGGAATGTCTCCCTTTTGCTACTTTCTTACGTTTCGCTTACATCGCCTCAGCATTTCTCGCGATTGCTTTCTCTTCTTTTACTGAGCTACTTGTGTCTCATCCATCCATGCCAGTGGCGCTACAGCCCATGGAAGGCTCCGGTCAGCTTCAAACCATCTGTCCATTCTGATCTATCCTTTACGTCCCCATGCCAGGACTCTAAGGGGTCGTTCGTAAAATACGTCACGCTAAAAATGGCCTTTTTGGAGGCCCCCCCCCCCCCCCCGGGGCAGAAAGGGTTATAAGTCCCCCGCCCCCCCCCCCCCGTGCGTAACGTCACAAAAAAAATACAACCAAAATAAATTTTAGTAATTCAGAAAATAGCTTTATTGCCACTACTTTTCAACAATATCTTCCCAAACTGCTTCCAAATGCTCCTCAATAGTAATAATGGGAATTTGCTCGTTATTGATTGGTTGTTCTTGTGGCATAGTTAGATCCTCATTAGCCATTAGCTCCTTGTCAATCCACTCCACAGTCTCATGTCCTGGTACTTCTTCTATCAACGCCAAGACTTGATTTTCAGCAAGGTCGTGAAGAATGATTTTTTTTGAACGAGGAGCTCTCGGCTTGCTCTGCTTGGGGTGACATTTACATTTTTATTTCATGTTTTTTTGTGACGTAACACTTTTTCTGACCCCCCTCCCCCCTTGTCACAAAGCGTCACACTTTCTAAAACCCCCCCTCCCCCCTAGAGTGTGACGTATTTTACGAACGACCCCTAACCTGTTGTAGATCTGTCTCTAAGTCATCAAGCCACCGTACCCGTGGTCAGCCTTTGTGTTTCCTGCGTTTTGGTTTCTTTTTTCCTCTGTTTTCTGGCATTCTTTAAAGATGACCTGCCCAATGTAATCTGTTTCCTTTTTATTTCCGTCACCATAGAGATTTTATATTTCAAAGAAAGTCAATAACATCTTCAAAAATCGCTAAGTAAGCAGAGAGCACACTACTGTTGTACGGACTCAGTGAAATGTACTTTGTTATTCTAGAAATATCCACTACCAATGAACAGTTAAACATTATCTTTAGGCCTACAAGTGTTGCAATTAAAAAGGCATTGCCCGCGAAGATACTGTTGTAACTGTGTTGTAGGAGGGATAGAGTTAATTTTGTTTGTTGACCAACTGACACACGTAACACAAGCAATGTCACATGCAGTATGGCAGTCAACTGTGTCAATGGACAATACTACACACAAATATGACCCATGTTATGATCATGTGATTGGAAGCCTTAGCGGACCACAGACATAGTGTGTAAGGCAGTTTAGTACAGGACAGCGAGGAGACCCGGACTGTTAGACGCCGTCAAGTCAGTCCGAGGTGGAGTACTCAAGCGAAACGTATGTGTCCAGGAAGAGACAGAGACACAGAAGAGACAGAGACACAGTAGAGTCTAGTGCGGCAGTACGGTGATTTACATTTGTAGTCAGTTTACCGCGTTGTCTACGGACCTCATTCAACAAAACGAACGGTCACGTGATAATATTGCTAAAAACAAAGAAAACAAAACCAGTCACGTGATAACCATTTATGATTGAAATTAGATCGTAATTTGTTTGCTCTGATTGGTGAATGAGGTACATTGTGGCTGGCTGTTATTTATTAATTTACTTATCAAAGTACCCGATTAGTCTGGAACTCTTGTTGTCAAGTACTTGAGTCCGATGTGTTGGGTTGAGCAGTAGTTACAGAAGGCCTGATTAGGGGAGAGAATCGTAACAATATTATGCGGAAATAGTATTGTCGGAACGTGGTTGAATGCTGGAGTTTAGAAAGTACAAGTTCTATTTAGAAAGTACAAGTTCTATATCTGGCCCATTTTGTAAACCAAGTTTAATTTAAAAGCATGTAGACAGATTGACAACTAAAATATAGACATCTCTTGCACCAGTCACGGTCGTAGATAGTTTCAAAATATAGAGGAACATTGACAAATCGTAGACCATTGTATTACAGATTATTTCTAATTCAATATAATACTAGAGTGAGAGAGAGACACACAGACAGAGAGAAAGAGAGAGAGAGAGAGAGAGAATTGTGTCAAGACTAGATAACACTTAATCACATTAAAGGGGAGACAACTGCATTACGACTAGACAAGTAAAAGACTACTTTCAGACCTTGCGAGGACAGATGATGTTAATGTCATCTTTTTCTGTGGCCAACAATATAG
>JADKLZ010006035.1:0-12065 GCA_021533235.1 Biomphalaria straminea
GTCATGAGATATGAAGCTCTTCCGTTTTTTATACTCGACTGTTAACTGAGGTGCATTGTGGCCAGAACAACGACCAACCCGCCTTTACTTTCTCAACGTATATCAGGTAGCCAACAGATTTAGGTAGACTCAGGGGCATCTTAAAATTCCCAAACTTCCGAGATTCGTACTCAAGCGGACAATTATGCATTTCAAAACAGGGCTAAATATATTTGAGTGTCACACGACACAACGAGATGGCGTACGACCAACCAAAAAAATCTCGAGTAAAATCATTCCATCCTTTATTAGGGTCATAGAACTTATGAGGTCACCGTAGAAAGTGTTTGAATTTATGTATCGTCTGCTGAGAAAATGTTCACGCATGATCAGTTCCCGCATTTCTTTTAGTTCTGATTGGCGCACTGACGGCTATAGACGCTAAGAAAATGGGAATTCCCCTCAACCGAAATAGAATTCCCATTGACAAATGCAGTATTGACACATTTTATTAAAGACGTTTTGATTAATATACTAATTATTTCTTTTTCATTCATTGATATCCTATATTTAATTATAGTAATTATATTAATACAGTTATTATCCTTGATGTAATGTGTCGTAGTTATGTGCATATACATAAATACAACAAAGATAGCTCATATTATGTAAATTTATACTACCATCTTGTAAAGTTTATAACAAATGCGTTGTCTATCACCAGTGTTGATTAAAAATGTAGGCTAGATACATATGTACTTTCTTAATCTTTGATAATTGATGATTTACACGTGTGCGATCATTAACGTCCGAAGATCGAAGCCAGGATTTTGTTTAAGATTCCTAATGGTTCTTACACAAAAAACTTTTTTTTTTCTTCCTTTTTGTAAACAGTTACTCAAAAGATTTGTAATCCCTTGTTTAACAAATGTATACATAGGGAAGATAAACAATTTAGAAATATTTTCCTATTAAATTAGCTGGCTATCTGGTCGTCCGGTATGCGCGCTGGACTGTCGTTCGGTCGTTTCGATGGTCTCGGGTTTATACCCCCATCGTCTTGGTTGGAGGTTTGGACTAGAAAGTAGATTAGCTTCTACTCTAAAGGAACATACGAAACATGTACAAGATTTTTACAACAAAACATTAAACAAGTCCTGGCCGAAATAAGCTGAAGGAAACAGACAAGACGTGGTACAAGGTCTTAGCACAATAAGACAATAGTTATAACCTGCACGCTTTGATCTGAACACACACACATACGCACACACAGGGCCGGTCTTAGGCCACTGCAACCTATTCGGTCGCAGTGGGCCCCGCGCTTTCATAGGCCCCGCGCTAATTCTATGTGTAATTATTAATTGCAAAATATATACGAAAAATTCCTGGAAATGTTTTGCACTTATTAAAATCTGAAAAATCATAAAAATCTCATGAAAAAATAGACAGAATTGTCATTTGTGGCAATTGTGGGTGTCATTCATTGCGGAAAATACCAATCCTAAGCGCGATAAAAGAAAAAAGGCATTGTCAGCTTTCATGTTAAAATGTAATAGATCAAATCAGGCAACTTTTCACCTTAACAGGACGTTCCCATACCTTATTTCTTTTATAGTCACTAGCATATAAATATTCCATAGGTTACAAAATTCGTACAGTAAAGCTAACTTGATCGCAATTTTGTACTTAGAAATGAATGAAAAAAATAGGAAAGCCGAATTTATTTTCCTATACAAAATCTTAATTTTCACTTATTATCCTTATTCCCACCCAGACTATAGGCCCCGCGCAATCAGTTTCGCATAGGCCCCCGCAAGCGCTAGGACCGGCCCTGCGCGCACACATGCATTGAATTCGATCTTAACAAACACACATAAACACACATGCATTGAATCAGTTTTAATATTTCAAATCTTAAAGCTAGAAACAAAAGTCTCGGCGAGTAGATCTTGTAGGCAGACCAAGTGTTTTGACGAATCTATTCATTGACGCAACCTCCGTGTCCCAAGAGTCAATGCAAGACCCAAGACTCAATGCAAGACCCAAGACTTAATGCAAGACCTTCCTTCTCTATATTTCATGAGCCTACATTTCCCCTCTTAAGTCTTCAAGTTTCTGGGCGCATCTCTCCGCAAGGAAAACCCCACAGTCTTCCTGCAAAGTTCCATAACCACGAGCGAGCTCCCCCGGCACTTGTCACAGACCAGTGGATGCAGGGCCCTTTGTTTGTTGCCGCCCCGGGATGGGGGCGGAGGGCACCGGGGCGGGGGGGGGGGAGGCGTGCATGTGGGGAGAAAGAGCGGGTCATGCGTGAATGAACAGTCATAATGGCAGCTCGCTAGGTGCTTTTAAAATATTTAGATGAAAAAATAACCTAGGGAGCCTGTGGCTCACTTAAAGAGACGGAGCACTACTCACGGGGTTATTGTTTTTCATAATTCGGCAATGTCACGTACAAACTGGGCGGGAAACAGCAGACGAGAAAGGGCTGGGCTTTGAAATTCACAGTGCAGTTGGATCGATACTGAACTGGCTTGACTTCCTTTTCAAACTGTAAACTTTCTTTCTCTCTCTCTCTCTCTCTGTCTCTCTGTCTCTCTCTCTGATGTTTTATGCTTTTTAAAGCATGATAAGAAAGATATAAGAGAGACGGTGTTAATTAAAAATGCAGGTCTGATACAAGGGAACGTTTCAGATCGTTGCTCAATGCTGATGTACGCAGTAATAAAGGTTTAAAGATTTAAATACATCCTTAATGAGCGAGTGCGATCTTTGACGTCTAAGGTTCGAAGCCCAAATTCATTGATATTAGGGAAGGTACGTCATGTTAAAGGTAGGATAACGAATTCTTTCGTTGAGACTGTGATATAAAGGCCAGTGGCCTTGACAATGTCAAAGACCTTGACATTTGATGAAGTTCAATGTCAATGGCTTATAAGACAGATCAAAGAACGACAATCTTTACATTACATCAGCGCAATCATTTACAATCATTTACAATCATTTACACTTAGACTGGTGTGTTTAAGACTAGACATTGTCAGGATTCGAGCCATGACTAGCGCTTTACAGCGCACTATCTTTTGACCACCACGTCTACAGCTGACCTCCGATTATTCCAATAACCCCAACTAAGTGCCACAGTGAACGGGGCATTAAGAGCGGGTACCCCTTTGACACTTTGTTATTTGCCCGTTTCTATCGCTGATGGTTAATGAGGATGTCATGTGGCCAACTCAACGACAAACCGCCTTTTCTTCTCCAGATTATGTCAAATACCCAATTAGAGTCGTGTGGACTCGGGAGCTTCCTAAAAATCACGAAATTCAAAAAATCCAAATCTTCACCTGAATTGGAGCTTAAGACCTCTAGTTTGGAAGCCTTAGGCTCTACCTCTTGGCCACCAAGCTCAATTTTAAACTATATTAAAGATGTAATGGTTACGTTTCAACGAGGGAACGCTTTAAAACTGTGCAACATATTAATTACATTTGGTTCATATATTGGGGCTTAGCAAATCCCGACATGTGCATTATTACAATAAGAGATTCTACATCCCTAAAGGCTTCATAGGGTGACGTGGTGACTGAGTTTGGCCTCCGAAACGAGAGGTCACGAGTTCGAATCTCAAATACTAAGATCTTTTGATTTTGTGATTATTAGGACGCACTAGTCCACCTAGCTCTAACCTAATTGAAGTTATGGAAAGTAAAGTCGGTCGGTCATTGTGCTGGCCCTCGTTACCTGTAGACCATAATAATATCATCTGCCTTAAAGATCACAAGATCTTAACTGAATCCTTTACGTCCTCTCTCTCACCTCCCCCCCCCCCCAAATCCGGTCTTCACAAAATGAAACCAAGGATTATGAAAAAAACTTAACGGTTATTTTAACCCCCTTTTTCTAATATAATAAATTCTTAATAAAATTTTGTTTTGGATATAACTTTTTTTTTTTATTTGTTTCTTAATTAAGATTTGAAAAGTGTTTTCTTATTCAACTAAAGGGAGAATGTTCCTTTGTACGCCTTTTTGACGACTGAGCTCGTAGGACAAAGCCTAAAAAGTACAAAGGTATTATAGAGGTAGGACAATTCTATTTCTTTCACTCGACTGATTCCTATCTGTAGTTCGTGTATCTATCATCTCCGGACATTCATTGAGATATCCCAGGTGTGTCCCTGGGGAGAAAAACACGCTTACCAACGAGCCCGAGCTACCAATCTCCCTATCAGTGGGGACACCTCTGACCAGCGCTTTGATGTTGACGATTACAACAAATTACGGCTTAGGGTTCGGGGCTGCGGGCCCCGCTAGCTGAGGCTTTGAAGCTCGGGACAGGTAAGAAGAAGCGACATATAGTTAGCTCCGGGAGATAACTCCTCCATCAAGACTAACAAGACCTCAGGAGTTGCAAGGTGTTTCATTACAATAGTAACTACATTATATTAATTACACTACTGAGTTACTGAAAATAATGAGTTTGGCTTTTTCCCTTACATCAGACATTTTGTAGAAATCGGTGATTACTCACTTAAAATTACTGCCCTTGTTCCTATGCGATACTTTCTTTAGACGCAGGTAATTGCCGCCCTTGTTGCTAAGTGATAGCGATCTTTACAAATGGCTGATTGTTGATTTGTTTCTGTGATGCATAACGTATGCATAATAATGGTAATAGATTAACTTCTTTTATGTTAAAAATACCCATTTAACAGCACGTTTTTAGTTTTAAAGAATACTCAATGTATATTGCGCATATATTGCAATATACACCATTGAGCATATCGGCGTATCTCCCTATGTATATAGCAGTATAATAATCTTTATATAGGTATAAATAGAAGTATCAGTATAAGTAAGATTTACTTATCAAGAAATATTTTCTAAGGAGATGCTAAAATAACTTTATGATGTCCGACGATTATTCATAAATCTGTTGATACCATCAATCACGCTTGTTTTTTTTTATTTTGGAGGGGGGGGGGGGAGGCATCGTGAGGGGCTGCTACACTGGGTGTCGTATACCCTAGCTACGCCACTGCAATATGATGTTTTTGTTTGTGTTTTTCTTTCAGTACAAGATTACGTTGCCAAAAACACACGAGACAAAACAGTAAGCTCTATGTTTTTACAACAATTAAGGTTAACACTGATCAGAAATTGTTCAAACTTAATGGTCATTAGTTCGTCAATTGTCCAATCACAAATGTCCTAAGAACGACAATAATCTTGAGCTATTATATATGGCTCCTTCTGTTTAGGAAGACAATGGATGCGCACGGATGACTCACTGGCTTTATGTATGTCTTCGCATATTGCGTGGGCATTAACCCACGAGAATGCTATGGAAACGATTTCAAATTTAAGAATAAATTTTGGTCATAATTGTATGCATAATTTTATTCGCACCTTGAACTGCTGGACCAAATTTATTACGGATCTCTCTCGAGTGGACGCGCTTAGCTCTTAATGAAGATGTCACGATGGTTTTGGGTTGATGTCTTAATCTTTGTGAAAATCTAACGGCGAAATAGCCAATCGTCCAACGATGACCTTTATTGTGAGGCAACGAAAAATTTCCTCCTTACGAAATAAAATAATTTGAATCCTTCAATCAGAAATCTATACGCGACCTTGACCTGCCAGACGTACTTCCCAAAGGTCAGCAATGCCCACGCCCAGTCGGGACAGTTCCATTGCCACTAGGGCACACTCCGCTATGGGCAGTCGTTCTCTTCAACTTCCTGCTTTGATCGGACCTTCCAACATTAAATTTGAAGAGGCAGCCGCTTTTCTTTTACTCGGGGGTGATTTGCCATTACTTATACACTGTATGACACCCAGCCTCCCCTAGGTTTTTGTTTTTATAGACACCTGACTCGAGCAGACGTGTGTTTACTGAACTTCTAAAGGCAGCACGGTGGCCCACAATAGAGATTAGATAAATGAAAGCTACTCCAAGGAAAACAGAACGCAAATCAATAAATTGACAAACTTAAACTTAGAAAGCTTGAGACTTATGGACTGATTGGACCAGGATATAAATTTGATTTTTCTATATATAGTTTATTCAAAACAAAAAGCACCCTAAATACAACAAAAATTAAAAATACTTTAATAGCATTCAGTGTAATTCTTTATTTTTTGGCAGCCTATTTGTTCAGTTTTCTAAACATTATATCTATAAGTCTGAGATAAGAAATTGTTTTTGAATTCACAGAAACTAAGTATTCCTAAATTCCTTTGTAATTTCTTGCAATGTTATTCAAGTGTAGCCTCCTTCTATTTTCCTCCACCTATTGTAATTTCCTGTTTGTTAGATATAGCGCTCACCTTTATTTCAGATCTGATAACTCGGTTCCCAGCTCAGTTATTGTCACTGCCATCCATCATATCTGGACGAGAGAGACATGGGGAGGGGGGGGATGAGATCGAGTTGCCGTGACGATGGATGTAAACATTTTCCCCTTGGCGGCAGGAGAACACTACTCTGAAGTCGCGGTAATTACAAACCTCAATTATCTCCCCCACCAATCTGGACAACGTGGGGTCGGACCGGCGTTGACGACAGCGGCACCACGGCCTGGCCAGGGAACACACCTGATCGTTAGGTCTGGCTAACGGTCGAGGCCTTTCTCCGATACAGCATTTGCTGTATCTTATTAATGCATTCCCACATCTAATACCGTCAAAGAGATGGAACAGTGAGATGAAAGTTCTCAAGTTATGCCCCCACTATACAGTATATGCTAAACATCTCAATAAGGCGCAATGTGTAGTGGGATAGACCCGATGAGATCCCCCCCCTACCTCATCGGAGAGCTGTGTAGAAGTTATTGAAATCTGTTTTAAGTTTTTAAAAAAAAGTATAAAGGAGACACCAAGTATTGAGCAACTAAGAACAATATCAGAGTAACTAGATATTGAGTCAACATAGTATCGTATCCTAGTCATTAAGTCACTAAGTGTTGAGTCAACTTAGTATCGTATCGAAGTTACCAAGTATTGAGTCAACTAAGTATCTACAATTAGCATCGAATACGGCAAGTATCGTATTGCGTCATTTATTTTTAAAAAAAGTCATCCTGACCTTGATATCAGACACGGTTGGACATAAAATAGACGCAAAGAATAACACTCTCTTTAAACATGTTATATATGAGCTATGAAGTGTTATATGTCACGTTTGAAGTATCATATATGACCTTTGAAGTGTTATATGTGACCTTTAAAATGTTATAGATGACCTATGAAATGATATACATGAGCTTCGAAGTGCTATATGTGGCCTTTACAGTGTTATATATGACCTTCGGGGTGTTATATGTGACCTTTAAAGTGCTATAGGCCCTATATTGCCATCTAAGTTTTCTATATGACATTTGAAGTGTTATATATGGCCTTCAAATTTTTATATGACCTTTATGGCGTTGTAAGTGACCTTTGAAATAGTATGTGTGACCTTTGATATTTTATATGTAACCTATGAAGAGTTGTGCGACCTTTGAACTGTTATGTGACCTTTGTTGAGTTAATTGGTATAATTATTTAAATGTTTCATTCTTTCCATTATAATAGTTTATGTGTGTGTATGTTTATGAGGGATATTGTGTGCGATGTTAGTTTTGCATGGGAATGTAAGTCCCTGATAACAGACATGCTCTAGTAAAACAATTGTGCCCGGGTAAATGCTTCGCATTGCTCTTGATTCTCTCGCTGGTCTGTTTCATTCTAGGATACTGCAGTCTCTCCATTCTTCTCTCTGTTTTCCATCGGTACCTGTTTCTCTCTTTATCTGTATTCTCTCTCTCTCTCTCTCTCTCTTCTCTCTCTCTTTCTATTTCTCTCCTCTCTCTCTCTCTCTCTTCTTATATGACCTGTATCTCTAACAGTTGTCATTATATGCGTTAATGTGCTCTGTCTGTCGGTCTCTCTCTCTCTCCCTCCCTCTCTCATTATTCACTCACTCAATCTGTCTCTCTTTCTTATTCTAGTACCAACACTCCTCCCCTCCCCCTACAAACCTCTCCCTGATCACGGATCATTAAGCCGAAGTGCCAGTGGCTATACCCGCTAAGCGGCCGGGCAATGGATAGGCAGAGGGCGCTGTGCAAATATTCCATTCTCTTTTCACGGATCTATGTCTATTAGGGGGGCGCCAGTGATAAAAATCGAACTCCCGGCTGCCCGACGGAAACAAAAGACTTAATGGTTCGGCCTGGAAAATTATCTTGGAAACGAATCAAAAGCTGTCAAGATCACGGCCTGTGACGTCACATCGCCCATCACTCTCCAACCCTCCTCTCCCCCCTTTCTGCATATTCCACGTAATGAAACTAGATGCCCCTGCAAACCAGACCCTATCAACCTCAACGGTTGATGCAAACACGTTTTCATCTGTGTAATCTTCAAATTTCTTCATTTGCGAACATCTTTAAACTTGCGAGCACAAGCACGAGGGCTTACAATGGACCCGAGACGTGATCCCAACGTGTAGAGGGGAGGGTGGGTGTGGGTCAGAGGAAGAAGGTGCCGTCAGCCCGGGATGCTGGTGTTGATTGCAAGGTGTGATTGCCCAATGATTGATGTTGGACAATGCTGTTGTTTTAGTGGTGTGCTAGTGAGTAGACAGCAGCTATCGGATGCTCACGGAAGGGTAAGAAATGTTGGACATGGTGTCGTGTCCGTGGTAGTGGTGTTAATGGTGTGTGTTTTGTGTTCTGGTGAATTCTGGCATCCAGAAATTCAGTTCCACGTACAAAGACCATAACACGGCGTTGGGATAAAATGTTGGCATGAAAGGAGAATCAATAAAAATATGCTATTTTACATTATCGAATTACAAATGATAATCTGACAAAGAAACTTTAAAATAAACGAGCATAAGCACTTATTTAAGTTATTTAAAAATACATGCAGATGCATTTGATAAATTTCATTTTTTGAAATTGTCACCCTTGTTCTAAAATTAAAATTGTCATGGTAAATAAAATGTATCACAAACATCTATCGAGCATTAATAGCGACGTAGAAATGTATGGTTCATACAAGATCAAAGACAATTCAAACAGAGAAAGAAAGATACAGAGAGAGAAAGTGGGAGAGAAAGTGGGATACAGAGAAAGAGGGATATAGAGAGAGAGAAAGTGAGAAAGAAACACAGACTGGGAGAGATAGAGAAAGAGAAAGGGCTAGAGAGTGGAGAGAGAGACTGAGAACTAGAGACATAAAAAAAAACGAATAAAAGAGAGAGAGAAAGAGAGAGAAGTGAGAAAGAGAGACAGAGAAACAACAGGAGAAATTAAGCTAATGTCTTTACAGTATGTACTCTGCTTTACGCCGCCACCATGTCTAAAAATAGACCAAGTCTGCGGGACTTTAACGAGGGCATATATCCCTAACAACTGTTTAATTAGTGAGTACGTTCAACACGACAACTCATCATCCAGACCATGCTAATTGGTTTCATAACTGACGTCATATTACCACCTACGTGACCATGGTGGGTGTCGCCCCCCCCCCCACCCCACAACGGAGCCCCTCCAACCAAATTAAAATACAAACGGACAGCACTCTGCGCGCGAGTCAAAACAAACATGGCGGCCATGGAGGACAGTTGGAGTGCTCCAGGGGAGTTCGATGACTTGCGTCCACAACGCAATCCACACCAGACGCTTACTTGGCAATCCACCGTTATTTGTCCATCAATTACGGGAATCGCCATGTATTGGTAGCCGGAGGGGGGGGGGGGGCGGTAAGGGGGCATTAAGAAGACTGCAGGATAAACAACATTATGACTCATGGAATGTTTTAGTGACCGACAACCGATGTAGGTATAAATTCAATCAAAAGTGCTAAACTATAGATGGTGGAATGTCTCCCTTTTGCTACTTTCTTACGTTTCGCTTACATCGCCTCAGCATTTCTCGCGATTGCTTTCTCTTCTTTTACTGAGCTACTTGTGTCTCATCCATCCATGCCAGTGGCGCTACAGCCCATGGAAGGCTCCGGTCAGCTTCAAACCATCTGTCCATTCTGATCTATCCTTTACGTCCCCATGCCAGGACTCTAAGGGGTCGTTCGTAAAATACGTCACGCTAAAAATGGCCTTTTTGGAGGCCCCCCCCCCCCCCCCGGGGCAGAAAGGGTTATAAGTCCCCCGCCCCCCCCCCCCCGTGCGTAACGTCACAAAAAAAATACAACCAAAATAAATTTTAGTAATTCAGAAAATAGCTTTATTGCCACTACTTTTCAACAATATCTTCCCAAACTGCTTCCAAATGCTCCTCAATAGTAATAATGGGAATTTGCTCGTTATTGATTGGTTGTTCTTGTGGCATAGTTAGATCCTCATTAGCCATTAGCTCCTTGTCAATCCACTCCACAGTCTCATGTCCTGGTACTTCTTCTATCAACGCCAAGACTTGATTTTCAGCAAGGTCGTGAAGAATGATTTTTTTTGAACGAGGAGCTCTCGGCTTGCTCTGCTTGGGGTGACATTTACATTTTTATTTCATGTTTTTTTGTGACGTAACACTTTTTCTGACCCCCCTCCCCCCTTGTCACAAAGCGTCACACTTTCTAAAACCCCCCCTCCCCCCTAGAGTGTGACGTATTTTACGAACGACCCCTAACCTGTTGTAGATCTGTCTCTAAGTCATCAAGCCACCGTACCCGTGGTCAGCCTTTGTGTTTCCTGCGTTTTGGTTTCTTTTTTCCTCTGTTTTCTGGCATTCTTTAAAGATGACCTGCCCAATGTAATCTGTTTCCTTTTTATTTCCGTCACCATAGAGATTTTATATTTCAAAGAAAGTCAATAACATCTTCAAAAATCGCTAAGTAAGCAGAGAGCACACTACTGTTGTACGGACTCAGTGAAATGTACTTTGTTATTCTAGAAATATCCACTACCAATGAACAGTTAAACATTATCTTTAGGCCTACAAGTGTTGCAATTAAAAAGGCATTGCCCGCGAAGATACTGTTGTAACTGTGTTGTAGGAGGGATAGAGTTAATTTTGTTTGTTGACCAACTGACACACGTAACACAAGCAATGTCACATGCAGTATGGCAGTCAACTGTGTCAATGGACAATACTACACACAAATATGACCCATGTTATGATCATGTGATTGGAAGCCTTAGCGGACCACAGACATAGTGTGTAAGGCAGTTTAGTACAGGACAGCGAGGAGACCCGGACTGTTAGACGCCGTCAAGTCAGTCCGAGGTGGAGTACTCAAGCGAAACGTATGTGTCCAGGAAGAGACAGAGACACAGAAGAGACAGAGACACAGTAGAGTCTAGTGCGGCAGTACGGTGATTTACATTTGTAGTCAGTTTACCGCGTTGTCTACGGACCTCATTCAACAAAACGAACGGTCACGTGATAATATTGCTAAAAACAAAGAAAACAAAACCAGTCACGTGATAACCATTTATGATTGAAATTAGATCGTAATTTGTTTGCTCTGATTGGTGAATGAGGTACATTGTGGCTGGCTGTTATTTATTAATTTACTTATCAAAGTACCCGATTAGTCTGGAACTCTTGTTGTCAAGTACTTGAGTCCGATGTGTTGGGTTGAGCAGTAGTTACAGAAGGCCTGATTAGGGGAGAGAATCGTAACAATATTATGCGGAAATAGTATTGTCGGAACGTGGTTGAATGCTGGAGTTTAGAAAGTACAAGTTCTATTTAGAAAGTACAAGTTCTATATCTGGCCCATTTTGTAAACCAAGTTTAATTTAAAAGCATGTAGACAGATTGACAACTAAAATATAGACATCTCTTGCACCAGTCACGGTCGTAGATAGTTTCAAAATATAGAGGAACATTGACAAATCGTAGACCATTGTATTACAGATTATTTCTAATTCAATATAATACTAGAGTGAGAGAGAGACACACAGACAGAGAGAAAGAGAGAGAGAGAGAGAGAGAATTGTGTCAAGACTAGATAACACTTAATCACATTAAAGGGGAGACAACTGCATTACGACTAGACAAGTAAAAGACTACTTTCAGACCTTGCGAGGACAGATGATGTTAATGTCATCTTTTTCTGTGGCCAACAATATAG
>JADKLZ010006037.1:0-14216 GCA_021533235.1 Biomphalaria straminea
ATGCGCTGAGACCAAACCTCACAGCTATGCGCTGAGACCAAACCTCATAGCAATGCATTAAGACCAAACCTCGCAGCAATGTATTGAGACCAAATCTCACAGCTATGCGCTTAGACCAAACCTCACAGCTATGCGCTGAGACCAAAACTCTCAGCTATGTATTGAGATCAAACCTCACAGCAATGTATTGAGACCGAATCTCACAGCTATGCGCTGAGACCAAAACTCTCAGCTATGTATTGAGATCAAACCTCACAGCTATGCATCGAGACCAAATCTCACAGCTATGCGATTAGACCAAACCTCACAGCTATGCATTGAGACCACTTGAAAATCCAGAAGAGACTGCACCTTACACTACTAGAATCCTCATGCAATTAAGCTCTCAAACTTGTCTAGTAATACAACCTGTAAGTCCTAAGTCCCCGAAGTTATAGACTCAATCCTCGCACATTTCAATACCGTTGAGCCAATGATCATACTTGTAGTTCTATACACCAATACCACAGATCTCAACATCATAGAATTATGATTCCAATGTCGCAGAGCCTATTGTCATAGAATTAATTTCAGACTATATAATATTTTTTTCCACTTGGTTGGACTAGGATTAATACTCGAAAGGCTGCACAGGTAGGAGAAAGATATTATAGCGCAGTACCGGACGGGACAATGTCCAGTTAACTCATATTTCGCATGTCTCGGGCCAAACTTTGACCTACAGCGCCCCACCCCGTGTCCCATGTTCTTTTCGACTGCCCCAGACTTGCTGATATTTGCTGCGACACAAATTCTCGACCTGATTGGCATGCACTACGCAAAAAAAAAAAAAAATATCGGCCCAGAGAATTTGAACCTCTAAACACATGACTCGGAGTTTGATGAGGCTAGTGATCATATATTCAATTGCCATGGATCTTACTGTCATTGATTCTAATGTCCAAGACCCCAGTAGCTTACAACACAATGTCATAGCTATAGGCCACCTTGTTTTGGATAATAGAGTAAGCGTTGCGGTCAAATCTGTTTTAAGAAAGTCATAGATATAGTGTTTTGATAGATAAAGAAATGATTGGATGTGATGTTTGCATACAATGAGCCGTCAACATGTCAACTATAGTGTTCAAAGCTACGCCAGATGAGCTGTCAATGCAATGTCAAAGGAGGCCTTAAGAGTCAAGCAACAAACACCTTAATGTATTTATTGCTCACGCCAAATCAATCTGGCTGCATCGCTACCCTTCCCCAACCACTGCACGTAAAAATCAACAACAGCAGCAGTAACAGCACCACCCGAACAGCGCCCCTACTATACACCCTCGAACACCACGCTTGTTGAGGTGGCAAAAAGGCAGCCAGCTCACGCCCTGTCCGACACTCGATATTGCCCAGTGACTGAAATATGAAGATCCCCACGCAATGAAAGGATGATAACTCTAGTCTCATGGGAAATAACTTGTGCTGTCAGACGTATTAACTCCCTTCCCCACCCTTTTGTTTTAAAATCCTATAATTAATACATGTGACTTTTTTTTACACTCAAAATGATTCAAAAGTAAACGATTGTGATCATCGAAACATCAAAATGCGCATGTCATTGTTCTAATCAATTATAGAAATAGATTGTATTTGTTTCTGATATTTTTTATTCACGGCTGACATCTGGTCATACAATGTGGACCTGCCTCTACAGCTCCATTATTACTTTTGTTTATTATGATTTGAAAGTTGTTTTTTTTTAAATGTTCATCTACTTCCATGTTTTGGTATGGAAAAATTATAGGCTACCATTTTTCTATCCCTCGTATTGTTCCGATATCTTATCAGCCATCTAAATGTGTTGTGAATTAAAGTTCTTTTTAAGGATCATCCTCTTATGGAGTCTCGATTTTATGGCGGGCGAAATGCAGTTGGGGACGTCACAACAGGATGGCTTTCTGGTCATGCGGTATGCACGCTGGACTGTCATTCGATCGATCTCAACAAAAATTAAACAATATTTTTTTTTCCTTTTTGTTTTTTTTTTTCTCCACAAAGCACAAATGCTATAAAGTCAAAGATACAAATAGTAGCAATATACGTATAATAAACATACTCAAGGTGTGGGGTGGGGGGGGGAGGAATTCAGATAAAGCTAAGTAAAGAATTGTTCAGTGGTTACTTCCCCTGGTCACCTGATGGAACTATTCAACCATGAATCCTTTTTGGACATTCATTAAAGATGTTCTTTATTCTCCATCTTGTTATCACGTTGAAGGCTTCAGATGAGTTATCTAATTATGAAACAAACTGAGCAGTACTTTCTGATCCATACCGTTTTTATTCTGTTTGGTTGTTTTAAGGACAGTGACCTGTTCGTGCCTCACGATAGGGTATACAGTTACGAACGACCTGGTTGGCAATCTCTGAGCAAAGCTTCACAAGAGCAAGTTTCAATAATCTAGTTACTACCATCAAGAACTTAAATTGTAATATTGGTATTTCTATATTCATTACATATGCATTTGCAAGTCCGGTTAACGTGTGTTTGCATATTTAGTCGCACTGACCTTCTGCATGTTTGGTGAAAATCGTACAGAAAATAAAGGAAAATAGCAAATAAATATAAAAAAAAAAAGAAAGACACTACAAGTTTATATTAGTGCCATTACATCAATTATTTGGAATCCATTCAAGTACTTACAAAAATAAAAGGTTATATAGTCTTTACATGTTTATACTTAAAAATTACGTCGAAACGACCTTATTCTTTACACAAGGCTTATCTTTCTTTAATACAGTGCACTTCTCATAAACACGCACATATATAGATATAGATATAGGGTATAGACGTAGATATAGATATAGATATAGATGTAGATGTAAATATAGATAAAGATAAAAATAAAGATACAGACATTGCTATATAAAACCAAATGAATTTATTACGATGTTATCTCGACTTCATTGTGCAAAGTTTCAACTCGATCTGTAAATGGGAAGTGGTAGAAATAACATGTTCAATATTTGATCCAGACATACAGACAGACAGACGGACAGACAGACAGACAGACAGACGGACTGACAGACAGACATACAGACAGACAGACAGACAGACAGACAGACAGACAGACAGACAGACGGACGGACAGACAGACAGACAGACAGACAGACAGACAGACAGACAGACGGACAGACATACAGACATACAGACGGACAGACATACAGACAGACGGACAGACATACAGACGGACAGACAGACAGACAGACAAACAGACGGACAGACCTACAGACAGACAGACGGACGGACAGACAGACAGACATACAGACAGACAGACGGACAGACATACAGACAGACAGAGCGAGTTGATGAAAACATCTGGGACTGTTGCTAACAAAGTACAGCTGTTTCCTGTGGAACTCATTAAGGCGGATTTCTTAAGGTCTGGTAACGCCTCTGTCTGTTAACGAAGAGCATTGAGACTTTCAGGTCGCCACGCGTGGGTGGAGGTCCTCAAGCCAAGTGTGACCACCACACGAATGTAACATTATCACTGCCAGGGGCGGCCAGCACGAGCCGAGCTGGGTATGAAATGTGAGCTTAGCACCCCCTCCCACCACCCCAAACTTATTTTAGTGTCAGAGACGATTGTAGGTCACACTGACACAGACGCCGTAGTCACATTAGACATTGGTAATGCAACTAAATAGCGTTAGTAGCTGTCACGGCACAACCAGGTCAGCAACTGACAGTTAATGTGTTTACCTCTTATATTTAGTACAAGTGAGTAGATCACTATACTGCCAAGAAGTTGTAAGTTACATTGCAAAGAGGGCAGAAAGAGACTAGTCTATTAGAGAAAACTTAAGTGGCTGAGAAGTGCTTGAGCCTGGGTCCTAGGTTCGAATCTCGGTCAAGACTGCGATTTTCATTTTCGTTTTTTTTTTTTTAGGGCGCCCCCAGAGTCCACCCAACTCTAATGGGTACCAAACTTTAGTTGGGGAAACTAAAGCAGGTTGGTTGTTGTTATGGCCACACGACACCATGCTCGTTAACTGTTAGCCAGAGACACCATGTGCGTTACATCATCTGCCCTATAAATAGCAAGGACTGAAAGGGGAATTGACTCATTGTCTAACTAGGGAGCTAGCGCACATTTCCTAGAAAATTTGCAAAACCCCACATCTCACAAATAAACAAATCTGTAAATATCAAATTCAATTCTTGGAAGTAACAACCAGAGTTTAGATTTGTCTCATACACTCTCCTCCAAATGCCGAATTGCCTAACTGCACAATTTGCCTCTTTACCTACACGCCCACACACAGACTTGCCTGTTTACATATTTACCTATAATATCACTCATGACCTGCCCATTTAACCATTTGGCTACATACTTACACTCCTGCATACGTCTTGATCCGCAGGCTCATTCAGTAGCTTGCCTTTTTACCTACATGTTTACTCTCCGACCATCTCACTCACTAAATGACTAGCCTACTTACATATGTACCCATACCCTCTACCTGCTCATTCACCAGCATGCCTACTTAGCGTTTACTTGTCTACTAATTCACTCAATGACTTGCCTAGTTATGTATTTGCCTATTAACCGACAACTTACACCCTGACCAACTTGAGAAGACCAAAGTACTAATGGACTCTGAAAAATTCAAAGCCAAGACAACACTCCACTGGCTATCCTCGTCTTCTTGATACGCAGTGAATAGCTTACGTACAAAATTAATTAGCGCGTGCAAAGCGTGTTTCAATTAAATGCTAGAGTGGTTACATAATTAACAACACTCGACAGTAGTCTCGGTATACGAAACTGTGAAATGCTATAGCCGTCTTAAGTTGAGCAGGTAGGCATGTTTAAACTTCACAGGCGGTAGGGATACATTTTGCATTATCCTAATAGAGAGAGAGAGAGAGAGAGAGAGAAAGAGAGAGAGAGAGAAATAGAAAGAGGAAGAGAGAAATAATGACTGTGGCAGTTCACAGGAAATTTAACTGACTTCTGGTTCCTTAGAGATTCAACTTATAGTAATAGTCGCTAAATTAGAAGAAAAAAAAAAATTTTGTGAGTTGAGATCAAGGTATCTATGATAATTTTTTTTTTCAATATACACATTTCGAGGCAGGTTTGTGTACTACACATTTTGACAGCTTGTAAACAAGTCAGGCGCTGGGAATCAAGATTCCTTTCATGGACATATTTTAAAATGACTTTAAAATGTTTTCTACAAATGTTTTTACCAAATTCGCACAAACCAATTCAATTAGTAAAAGTTAAAAACAAAGAACTAGTATTTTTGTCTTTTCTTTGTTCGTTCTCTCTGCAGCGACGGCACCGTGTGTCGTAATTCTCCCTCAGTCCTTCAAGTGGGCAATGGTCGATTCTGAACTCGGCTGGAAGGCCCGTTCTTCTCTCTTCAAGCATCTTTACGTACTGGTCTCTGCCTCCACAGCTCTCTGCCCGTATCTGCAATGTCCCAGCAATCTAATCAAAATGTTTGTTTCTTCTCACCATCTAGAACACTTTCTCGGGAGATCGGTGCGTCAATGTACATGGGACAGAAGGTAAGCGGATTTCGCTCCACGCACGCCAGGAACGCTCCCAGACTTCTAAGTCGCTTCCAGTCCTTCTATGGCCTCAAGTAGCTAGGAATTCGCCATCATTTGGAGGCCCGTGGAGCTTGACCTGCATTTCGCGTAATATTTAATGTTTTATGTAAAAAAAAAAACTTATTTGGGAGATCCCCTAAAATGGGAGGTCAGGGAGATTTCAAATTCTCCTTCTCTCTCACCAACCCTAGTTACGCCTCTGATGACCTCGAGTGCTGAAATAGAATCAGTAAGATAACTACGTCCACCACTGGCATAGTTTCCTGATGTTATAACACTACTTCATCGTCCGGGACATATAGAATATACTAATCCCTGACTAATCAACCCAAAGGATCAAGACTGGATCTGACTTATACTTTTTTCATATAGGAGTTGGCAGTGAATAGTGATTTCATCTTTTGTAAAATGTTTGAAATGTTTCGGATGTTCCTTCAGCGTTGAAGATAGTTACTCCCTAGTCCAAACCTCCCGCAGGACGACAGGGGATGGGAGCGGGCAGGGTTTAAACCCAGGACCATCGATAAATCCATACGAACAGTCCAGCGCGCAAACCGCACGACCAGGCAGTCTACAAATCTAACTATCTGTCTCTGCTAATATATAAACAGACTTTGTTTTAACAGTATGCGTTAAATGTACTGAACTGTTCGATCCAGAAGTCTGACTGGCGACTTGGTCACTAGTGAAGGACTTCCAGGCAGGGCTGTGTACACTTCCTGCTCTATGTCTACAATCAGAACCAACTGCAGAAACGGAGGAGTTGTCTTATAGACCAACACACTGACATAGTAGCACTAACAAAACAATACACAGCTCAAACCATTAACACAGAGACACAAACACACACACACATATGCATTACAGTTGACATGAGTTACTTCCCCCCCCCCCATTCCCCCTTTCCAACATTTCGACACTCCAGACCAACTTTAAGCCTGCAACACAGACTTATTTTTTTTTTACATTTAATAACTGGCTTAAGGTAAACGCCCCTCCCCCCCCCCCATCTCTCTTTACCCTTCACTTTCACCCCTCCCTCCAACCAATGCCAGTCAATCACCCCCCCACCCCTTACAAAAACGTAAAGCATTAGCCTATGTCTGAAACATGCCAGGGGGGGGGAATGTACTGCCTCAATTCTTAGAGAATTAATTCCCACACAAGAGAATGGGGGGAGGGTGGAGGGCTACGTTATAATGTTAATGTAGCCTTTTTTTTTTAAAGGCGGTCAGATTTTGGACAGATTTTATTGACCATAGCAGTTCACTATTCCAGCTGAAAAGTTTCAATTATTAGGTAACCATGGTGACCTGCTAGCCAGTGTAAAACAAAACAAAACAAAACAAACAAACAAATCGCAAACTGAAACATGAGGCCCATATCACAAGATCACAAGGCTTGTAACAAACTTCCTTCAGGGAACAGTATCAGGACAAAAGAAGAGGCAGAGAAAGCGATTGCAAGACAACCTCTGGGCTTTCTTTGAAAGAAATTTTATTCAAGGCAAAAGAAGAATGGAGAAATACCATCAACGGTTTACGTGTGGTACCCCAATGGTTCAACAGATTAAAGACGAAGGAGGACAACCAAGTATTAATAAATCTTAAATAAAGTAGATTCTCAATTCAATAACAACTTGACTTAAATATCTTCATAAAATGAAAGTTTCTAATACGTCAACTTTAAATGGTATAACCAATGTATACATCTCTAAAATAACAGGAACTACTGGACTGTAGAACATTCAAATATAAGACCGTTATTTAAAAAAAAAAAATCGTTACAATGCGAGGACCTGTTCCTCTCCAACGACCATAACAATGCGATGACCCCGACTAACTAACTTTCCCCTAATTTATACTTTTCTAATAGAATTTTCTATCCTAATTATTTTATTAACTGTGACCTTCTAAAAACTGACGTGTGGTTTCCCCCCCCCCCCCCCACCTTTAACCTCATCTTTGATTAGATGGCTAGAATTAACGTGTGTTTGCTATGGTCTTCTGTGACCTGACCTCGGCTAATAGAAACTGGTCAGATTAGGTCACAATCTCGACGCATGATAGCTGAAACGTCTTGCTTTGTGTTTGAACGAAGTAAATACATTCCTAAATGAAAAAGGCATTAATCAGCCTGAATTAGAGAGCGACAAATATTTTCTAACAATTTACTTTTTGGTTGATATAACAGAGAAATTAAATGAGCTGAATCTAAAATTGCTAAGAAAGCGAAACCCATCCTATCTTTTGGTACAAGAATTTGTTTGTTTTGAAGAAAAATTAATTCTTATTGTAAAAGAGATCTGGAGCGATGTGTTACTTCATGTTCAATGTCTTAAGCAGTATCACGATGATATCAGTGGAACTTTTGACACAAATTACTTCAGCACAGTTATAAAAAAATCAAAGATGAATTCCTTGATAGATTTTAGCAATTCAAAACCAACAAAACCATTCTAGCATTCAGATTAAATCCTCTCAACACAAATAGTAACACAATCCACATTGATGAGAAATTGATACTGGATCTCTAGAAATGTCATTGATCGATTTAAAAAGTAAAGTTTTGTGGCTTGGAAAATCAAACTGGAAGGGTTGGAGGTCGAGAATTGTATGCAATTTATGCAACAAAAGTGGACAGCTTTAAAAAGAGTGCCGCGAGTTGATTCGATGCATTGAATAATCTTCCAAAATGCTACTGTGAGTTGAAGAAGTTGGCATTCGGAGTACTATCTTTAGATTGACATATTCGTGCAAGCAAGTGTTCTTCGGCATGAATATAATGAAAGAGTTGTGCGCGTTAGCGAGCTTTGAGGCAACCATTGGGGCAACACATGGGGCTATTGGACAGGATGTCTGCCTGGTCGAGGGATATTTACGCTGGACTATCGGTCGACTCGATGGTCCCGGGTTCATACCCCGCCCGCTGCCATCCCCCGTCGTCCTGCGGGAGGTTAGGATTATGGTGTAGGTTATCTTCAACTCTGAAGGGACATCGAAAACATATAAAACAAACAACGAGGGCATATCAACAGTTCAGTCTATCAACAGTTCAGTCCAGAGTAACAGGATGGCAAGTGTGTTGGTGTGTTCACAACTGTACACACAGCACAGTAACATTCTGTCATTGTGTAGTACCATACTTAAAAGCTACTGCGAATTCACTCCCCCTCCCTCACGCCAAACCACGCCCCTAATCTTGTGTTAATCTTTCATTTGCCTTCTTCTCCTTTAATAGCTATGAGAAGGATTAAGGCAATCAGGATTATACGTGCCGGCAATACTAAGTTAATCAGATGTTGTGCATTGTGAGAATAGATAAACAAGGTATTTGATAGCATTTGTTGGAAGCACTAACTAGTCGAAAGAGTGAGACAGACTGAGAAAGAGAGAGAGAGAGAGAAAGAAAGAGAGAAAGAGAAAGAAGGAGAGAGAAAAGAGAGAAAAAGAGAAACAGAAAAAAAGAGAAAGAGGGGAGAAAAGAGAGTAAGAGACAAAAGAAAAAAGAGAGGAAAAGAGAGAGAAAGAGATAGGGAGAGAAAAAAGAGAAATAGAGGGAGAGAAAAAAGAGAGAGAAAGGGAGAGGGGAGAGAATAAGTGAGGAAGAGATAGAAGGAGAATGAGTGAGAGAGAAGAGGGGAGAGAGAGAGAGGGGGAGACATAGAGGCTGATAGCAGCTGAAAAAAAAAGGTCTTGAGCAGTAAACATTAACTCTGTTATATGCCATAGAGTGCCCTAAACCGGGGGTTCTAAGCCTGTGGGTCTCCACCCCTTAGGGGTCAATTGACCATTTGCCAGGGGTCGCGTAAGACCATCGAAAATATGGATTGTTATTTATTCCTCTATTACTGTATGTGTGTGGGGGGAGGGGGTCGCCGCAGAGTTGGGGATTGTAAAAAGGGGTCGCCGAGCTTAAATTTTTGAGAACCGCTACCCTAGAACAAAGAGATGCAAAATTATAGCATCGCATTTCTGCACAGCATCCAATATCGTTACAATGATACCAGGTGGTTCTGTACATAACTAACGTTACGTGTACGTAGCTGACGTCAGTTAAAAGTAAAGAAAAAGTAAAAGTTTCCTTTTCAGACCTTACGACTATGTTAAGATTACTGGTTGAGGAAAACCAACGGTGGTTGGTCGTTCTGCTGGCCACGTGACACCCTCGTTAACCGTGGGCCACAGAAACAGATGACCTTTACATCATCTGCCCTATAGACCACAAGGTCTGAAAGGGGAACCTTTTTTTCCTTTTTTTTTAAATTTCATTTGCCCTAAAGGTCCGAAAGGGAATTATTACTACATACAGCAATAAAATTAAACCTCGGTTAGGCCAATATTAGAATATGCATCCTCTGTTTGGGACCCCTCAACTCAAGTTAACATTAAGAAACTGAAACAGACACAAAATAGAGCAGTGAGATTCATAGCAAACAAATATACACAAAAAACTTTGAGAGTCACTAAAAGAAATATGGAAAAGCTCCAAACTTTTGTTAACAGATGCCTACGCCGGATATTAGGAATTATGTGGCCAGAAAAGATAACCACTACCGATTTGTGGAAAAAAAACTAGACAAAAGCCAATAGCACAAGACATTACCAAACGAAAATGGAGCTGGATAGGACACACCCTGCGAAAACCAGCTACCAATGTTGCAAGGCAGGCTCTTGACTGGAATCCACAAGGAAAGAGGAAAGTGGGCAGACCCAAGTAAACCTGGAAGAGGTCAGTCGTCAGTGAAGATGAGGGTACTGGAATGACATGGGAGCAGATGAAGAAAGCTGCTCAGAACCGAGTTCGGTGGAGAGGTGTGGTTGCGGCCCTATGCTCCCCTGGGAGTACACAGGATTAAGTCAAGTAAGTCAAATATACACATTTGACTACAGTAACACCTTTAGTAAAATCCCTAAATTTAGAAAGCCTTCAGGTTAGAAGACTCAAAAGTAAAATAGCAAGTAAACATAAAACATTGAACCCATAGACATAAATAAATATAGACTGGCCAATAAGAGAGTTTTATGAAATGGAAATTTGTGAATTGCATTTGTGTGTACTAAATTTTATGTCTATAAATTTTGTTTAATCTCTAAGACTGAAGATCATGCAATTTTTTTATTTTTCCTAATTCGAAAATCCGAATTCAATAGATATACATGTTGTCAAGTTACATGAAGTTACTTCCTTTTTTCAGTCTATATTTATTTATGTCTATGACTGAACTATAATCTTCAAATGCAGAAACAAAATCGAATAAAATACTAAAAAAAAACACAGATTCACATTCCTTGTTCCAAAATTGTAGACAAATTTGTACAAATGCTCCTTCTTTCTAGCGCTATTAGAGCAAGGAATGGATTGCCTGAGCCAACCAGGAAAACGAATGATTTTTCAGTTTAAGGTTTATTTCATTAACATGTATGCTTAGATTGACCTGTAACACGTAATCATCTTCTGTTTTTAAGTAAGGCCTGCATTTTACAAGATAAGAGTCTGCGTCCCTTGAGATAATTATAGGAATAATGTGATGATCTAGCTTACTTTCATTCTGCCCTTCTATCTATCTTTTCTTTCTTTCTGCCCTTCTATCTATCTTTTCTTTCATTCTGCCCTTCTATCTATCTTTTGTTTCTTCTGCCCATCTATCTTTCCTTCTGTCCGCTTGTCCTTCCATTCCTGTCCTCCTCATATCCAACTAGTAGAACGGTGGACAGGGCGGGCAATGGAAACTTGACACCCTCTAACGGGAGCTGAGTCTCTCCCCTCCCAAGCAGTAGCCCCGCTGGTAGAACAAAAAAAAAATCTAGGGCGACACCTGCAGTGGGGTAACAACAAGCCAAGTCGTTATCCAAGGGTCCCCGGCATCTGTTTATGGCTCTCTAATGACTTTGGCTGGGAGGAAAAGGAGCGCCCAGGGTAATCTCGACGAATTACCTGCTGCCACCCCCTTCCCCTCTTCTCAAGGCTTTGGAACGAGGGTCGGTAATTACAGGAGGAAGTTGAGGGCTATGTTTAGGTATTTTAACCAAGTTACCTTTCAATAAAAAAAAAAAAAAGCTAAAAATTCTGTAGGTATTTAATCATTGTCAATTTTTTTTCATTGTTTCCTGAACAAAATTCATATTAGTTCAACAATTTTTAAAGGAAATACAGTAATGCATATTTTATTAATATGATGTGAAAATGTTACAAGCCAGGCAAAATAGAATACATTTAATGGGGATTTACAGTAAATAGCTGATGGCCAACCGAAAAGAAAATATGTTTTGATAGATCTTACATCCTAAAGTTGTCGTTTCGAGGGTTGTCAAAACTTTTATAAACATGTCTTCAGTCAAACATATCGTGACTAGGCAATGGCCAACCGGAAGTAGAGTTTTCAATCATAAAGTTGAACACACACGCGCAAAGACTCTAGAAAAATAAATACTACAAAAGGTTTGAGCCAAACATCTTAGAATCTGAAGTGGTGAGGCTGCCTTGTAGCTCCAGCAGTTTCCATTGGATTTATAAGTAATGCACAACCTCAACATGGGGGGGGGGGAGGACATTTAGGTTACACTAGTGTCAGGGGGGCAACTTCAACACCCTCCCCCCCCCAATTGCCTAGTAGAACCAAGCCTCTGAGGCATCGTTATGCACAGTGGGTTTCGATGGGTCGGAAGGCACCCATTACTGGTCAGATGTGGCCCACGGGCCTTAGTTTGAGCATCCATGGACTCCGAAGATACGAGAGCGCGTAAGCATTCTGGGTAAAGTCATTTCTAGACACAGGTGTGAATAGGGCAAATCTATAGGGCAGATGATGTAAGTGACCTTTGTTTCTGTTAACGAGGGTGTCATATGGCCAGTGCAACGACCAACCGCTTTTACTTTTTCCCAACATATGTTAGGTAACCATTAGAATAGCGTGGGTGCCATAAGGATCCCGAAATTAAAAATTCCAGTCTGCACCATGATTCGAACCTGGGACAACCGGGTTCCGATGCCAGGCGCTTTGCCACTTAGCCACAACGCCTCTACATATGCGAATATGAATGTACCGCAAGACAGTTGAGACTGTCTTGGAAAATGTTGTTTTTTTTTTTTGGCAGTGGCTTAATATTTAATGTAAAAACAATTTTGAACATTCATTTTGGGGACCCCTTCAAGTGGGGGTCCGGAAGGTTTTTCGAATATATTTAAAGCAATTGATTGTATTCAAGTCGCACCGACCTGTAGCGTGGCAATGAGCTAAACTGCCCACAGGTCGTGACGTAACGTGTTCGGGCCTTCAGCAACGATTAGTCTCGTCTCCGTGTAAGTCTAGAGCGGATGAAGAAACTGCTATCAAGGCAGACAACTGATACTATGTGTTTAAGGAAACCTCAGAATTTTCGCCATTCCAATCTGGCTTTATCATCACAGGAATACTTGGGCCTCTTTTCTTTGCCTCTTTTTGGGCTTTGTATGCCTCTTATATGGGCCATGTTGCTTCTTTTGTGGGCCTTTTTTTTAAATATTTTATTTAAGATTCACAAGTATATGATTCATATGATTCACAGGTATTAATTCATAAACAATTGATAAATTGCAAGTATAATAATAGTAATAGCAATATTATTTAATAGCAAAGACATGCCGCTTAACCATTAAAATGTCCCTGGAATACTGCAAGCAAATGAAAATTAAACTAGATAATTCTCTACCCTAAAATCAATAATTTTCCGAAATGTCAATTCTAAGTGATTGGGATCAAACACTTTGTCATTATGTAGAGCTTTAGGCCAGCTAGCCCAAACAAGATTCTTGTATTCGGATACAATGATCAAGTTCCAATATTTTACAATCTTATTTTTTAGTTTTGGCAGCTTGTTTAAAACAATAGACAAGGTAACATTCACTTAGTTGTCACAATTAGCATCTAGTAAGTCCCTAACAGTACCTCTAAGGAATAATGGACATTCCAAATAAATATGTTCCTCGTTATCGGCACTTTCAAGATGGCATAATTTGCATTCACGGACATTTGCCTGCTTTTTAGCTTTATCGGCACTTTCAAGATGGCATAATTTGCATTCACGGACATTTGCCTGCTTTTTAGCTATAGGGGTCATCCCAAAAAGTCTATAAGTTATCTCTCTAGCTCTTGGTGTGATATGTTTGCTGTGTAGGTTTCTGAATGTGTCCTTGAATTCTGTCTGTGATGCCCCTTTAATAAACCTCTTTTTTTTTTATTTTTGAGTACTCACGTTTTCTTTTTTTTTTTTATTCAGATTATATATTCGTTTACAGTAACACACAAGACAAACAGGTTAACGTATCCACGTCCAGACCATATAATACTGTTGGGCGGTGAAGGTTATTGAGGTGTTGTATATAGTTCAAGATTAAATACACTGTTCATTGTAATATACCTGCTGGAGTTCATAAGTTATAGAGTCATAGTTGCAGATATAGGAGCATTAGCGAAACAATAACAGTTTTTCATGTTCTTTACAAAGACTTCTTTGAGCTGCTTCGCCGCTTTAGAATGAGAGGAAAAGTTATGTAACGCTCGTTATAAATGCCACTTTTTGATAAATATTTTGGTTTAGTTTTTTAGGCATATAAACTATTTATTTTT
>JADKLZ010006038.1:0-14914 GCA_021533235.1 Biomphalaria straminea
ACAAAAAAAAAGATTAACATTGTAAATTCCTCGGTCTATTACAACATTAATTGTGCGTTGTTTCGGAATTGTGATAAAGATTGAAGCTTTTCATTCAGTAACTCTCTGGACGTGTCAGACTTGAAAACCCTGGATGTTGATTGGCTGATATCGGACGAGAGATTTTCCCGGATCACTCGTTTAATCTTTGGTTAGAGCCAGGTCTTCGGGTGTCATTGGCGTGGGTTTAGATCCGCACAGCGGGAGATGATTGCACTTCTCGCCAATCAGTCATATGACTGAGCTCTTCCGAATCCAAAGTCAAGCCGTGTTAAAAGTAGAAAAGTAAATGCAGCCCTTTTGGATCTTTATATCTATGGGACAGTTAATGTGAAGCTCATCTATTTATGTGACCCACTGCTAACGAGGGTGTCATGTGGCCAACACAACGTCTAACCACGTTATTTTTGTCCACAACGTATGCCAGGTACCTATTAGAGTTGGGGTGGACTTAAAGGCTCCTTAATATTCCAAATCGAATACCAGCTTTCATCAAGATTTGAACTTGAGACTCAGCGGTCACCAAGCCACTCGGCCACCACACCACAAAGCTACTGTATTGCGATCCAAACATCCAGCCGTATACGTCAACGTCAGCTAATTATTGCCACTAAAATTCACAGATATGCATTAAGACCAAACCTCATACCAATGCATTGAGACCAAACCTCGCAGCAATGTATTGAGACCAAATCTCACAGCTATGCGCTTAGACCAAACCTCACAGCTATGCGTTGAGACCAAACCTCGCAGCAATGTATTGAGACCAAATCTCACAGCTATGCGCTTAGACCAAACCTCACAGCTATGCGCTGAGACCAAAACTCTCAGCTATGCATTGAGACCAAACCTCGCAGCAATGTATTGAGACCAAATCTCACAGCTATGCGCTTAGACCAAACCTCACAGCTATGCGCTGAGACCAAAACTCTCAGCTATGTATTGAGATATAACCTCACAGCTATGCATTGAGACCAAATCTCACAGCTATGCGATTAGACCAAACCTCACAGCTATGCATTGAGACCACTTGAAAATCCAGAAGAGACTGCACCTTACACTACTAGAGTCCTCATGCAATTAAGCTCTCAAACTTGTCTAGTAATACAACCTGTAAGTCCTAAGTCATAGACTCAATCCTCGCACATTTCAATGCCGTTGAACCCATGATTATACTTGTAGTTCTATACACCAATGCCACAGATCTCAACATCATAGAATCTTATATTCCAATGTCGCAGAGCCTATTGTCATAGAATTAATTTCAGACTATATAACATGTTTGTCCACTTGGTTGGGCAGGGATTAATACTCGAAAGGCTGCACAGGTATGAGAAAGATATTATAGCGCAGTACCGGACGGGACAATGTCCAGTTAACTCATATTTCGCATGTCTCGGGCCAAACTTTGACCTACAGCGCCCCACCCCGTGTCCCATGTTCTTTTCGACTGCCCCAGACTTGCTGATATTTGCTGCGACACAAATTCTCGACCTGATTGGCATGCACTATGCAAAAAAAAAAAAAAAAATCGGCCCAGAGAATTTGAACCTCTAAACACATGACTTGGAGTTTGATGAGGATAGTGATCATATATTCAATTACCATGGATCTTACTGTCATTGATTCTAATGTCCAAGACCCCATTAGCTTACAACACAATGTCATAGCTATAGGCCACCTTGTTTTGGATAATAGAGTAAGCGTTGCGGTCAAATCTGTTTTAAGAAAGTCATAGATATAGTGTTTTGATAGATAAAGAAATGATTGGATGTGATGTTTGCATACAATGAGCCGTCAACATGTCAACTATAGTGTTCAAAGCTACGCCAGATGAGCTGTCAATGCAATGTCAAAGGAGGCCTTAAGTGTCATGCAACAAACACCTTAATGTATTTATTGCTCACGACAAATCAATCTGGCTGCATCGCTACCCTTCCCCAACACCACTGCACGTAAAAATCAACAACAGCAGCAGCAACAGCACCACCCGAACAGCGCCCCTACTATACACCCTCGAACACCATGCTTGTTGAGGTGGCAAAAAGGCAGCCAGCTCACGCCCTGTCCGACACTCGATATTGCCCAGTGACTGAAATATGAAGATCCCCACGCAATGAAAGGATGATAACTCTAGTCTCATGGGAAATAACTTGTGCTGTCAGACGTATTAACTCCCTTCCCACCCTTTTGTTTTAAAATCCTATAATTAATACATGTGACTTTTTTTTACACTCAAAATGATTCAAAAGTAAACGATTGTGATCATCGAAACATCAAAATGCGCATGTCATTGTTCTAATCAATTATAGAAATAGATTGTATTTGTTTCTGATATTTTTTATTCACGGCTGACATTTGGTCATACAACATGGACCTGCCTCTACAGTTCCATTATTACTTTAGTTTATTATGATTTGAAATTTTTTTTGTTTTTTTTTTAACTGTTCATCTACCTCCATGTTTTTGGTATGGAAAAATTATAGGCTACCATTTTTCTATCCCTCGTATTGTTCCGATATCTTATCAGCCATCTAAATGTGTTGTGAATTAAAGTTCTTTTTAAGGATCATCCTCTTATGGAGTCTCGATTTTATGGCGGGCGAAATGCAGTTGGGGACGTCACAACAGGATGGCTTTCTGGTCATGCGGTATGCACGCTGGACTGTCATTCGATCGATCTCAACAAAAATTAAACAATATTTTTTTTTCCTTTTTGTTTTTTTTTTTCTCCACAAAGCACAAATGCTATAAAGTCAAAGATACAAATAGTAGCAATATACGTATAATAAACATACTCAAGGTGTGGGGTGGGGGGGGGAGGAATTCAGATAAAGCTAAGTAAAGAATTGTTCAGTGGTTACTTCCCCTGGTCACCTGATGGAACTATTCAACCATGAATCCTTTTTGGACATTCATTAAAGATGTTCTTTCTCCATCTTGTTATGACGTTGAAGGCTTCAGATGAGTTATCTAATGTATGAAACAAACTGAGCAGTGCTTTCTGATCCATAACGTTTTTATTCTGTTTGGTTGTTTTAAGGACAGTGACCTGTTCGTGCCTCACGATAGGGAATACAGATACGAACGACCTGGTCGGCAATCTCTGAGCAAATCTTCACAAGAGCAAGTTTCAATAATCTAGTTACTACCTTCAAGAACTTAAATTGTAATATTGGTATCTCTATATTCATTACATATGCATTTGCAAGTCCGGTTAACGTGTGTTTGCATATTTAGTCGCACTGACCTTCTGCATGTTTGGTGAAAATCGTACAGAAAATAAAGGAAAATAGCAAATAAATATAAAAAAAAAAGAAAGACACTACAAGTTTATATTAGTGCCATTACATCAATTATTTGGAATCCATTCAAGTACTTGCAAAAATAAAAGGT
Source organism: Biomphalaria straminea (assembly GCA_021533235.1). Lineage (NCBI taxonomy): Eukaryota > Metazoa > Mollusca > Gastropoda > Planorbidae > Biomphalaria > Biomphalaria straminea. The sequence continues at coordinate 3,436 of JADKLZ010006038.1, forward strand.
TATATAGTCTTTACATGTTTATACTTAAAAATTACGTCGAAACGACCTTATTCTTTACACAAGGCTTATCTTTCTTTAATACAGTGCACTTCTCATAAACACGCACATATATAGATATAGATATAGGGTATAGACGTAGATATAGATATAGATATAGATGTAGATGTAAATATAGATAAAGATAAAAATAAAGATACAGACATTGCTATATAAAACCAAATGAATTTATTACGATGTTATCTCGACTTCATTGTGCAAAGTTTCAACTCGATCTGTAAATGGGAAGTGGTAGAAATAACATGTTCAATATTTGATCCAGACATACAGACAGACAGACGGACAGACAGACAGACAGACAGACGGACTGACAGACAGACATACAGACAGACAGACAGACAGACAGACAGACAGACAGACAGACAGACGGACGGACAGACAGACAGACAGACAGACAGACAGACAGACAGACAGACGGACAGACATACAGACATACAGACGGACAGACATACAGACAGACGGACAGACATACAGACGGACAGACAGACAGACAGACAAACAGACGGACAGACCTACAGACAGACAGACGGACGGACAGACAGACAGACATACAGACAGACAGACGGACAGACATACAGACAGACAGAGCGAGTTGATGAAAACATCTGGGACTGTTGCTAACAAAGTACAGCTGTTTCCTGTGGAACTCATTAAGGCGGATTTCTTAAGGTCTGGTAACGCCTCTGTCTGTTAACGAAGAGCATTGAGACTTTCAGGTCGCCACGCGTGGGTGGAGGTCCTCAAGCCAAGTGTGACCACCACACGAATGTAACATTATCACTGCCAGGGGCGGCCAGCACGAGCCGAGCTGGGTATGAAATGTGAGCTTAGCACCCCCTCCCACCACCCCAAACTTATTTTAGTGTCAGAGACGATTGTAGGTCATGCTGACACAGACGCCGTAGTCACATTAGACATTGGTAATGCAACTAAATAGCGTTAGTAGCTGTCACGGCACAACCAGGTCAGCAACTGACAGTTAATGTGTTTACCTCTTATATTTAGTACAAGTGAGTAGATCACTATACTGCCAAGAAGTTGTAAGTTACATTGCAAAGAGGGCAGAAAGAGACTAGTCTATTAGAGAAAACTTAAGTGGCTGAGAAGTGCTTGAGCCTGGGTCCTAGGTTCGAATCTCGGTCAAGACTGCGATTTTCATTTTCGTTTTTTTTTTTTAGGGCGCCCCCAGAGTCCACCCAACTCTAATGGGTACCAAACTTTAGTTGGGGAAACTAAAGCAGGTTGGTTGTTGTTATGGCCACACGACACCATGCTCGTTAACTGTTAGCCAGAGACACCATGTGCGTTACATCATCTGCCCTATAAATAGCAAGGACTGAAAGGGGAATTGACTCATTGTCTAACTAGGGAGCTAGCGCACATTTCCTAGAAAATTTGCAAAACCCCACATCTCACAAATAAACAAATCTGTAAATATCAAATTCAATTCTTGGAAGTAACAACCAGAGTTTAGATTTGTCTCATACACTCTCCTCCAAATGCCGAATTGCCTAACTGCACAATTTGCCTCTTTACCTACACGCCCACACACAGACTTGCCTGTTTACATATTTACCTATAATATCACTCATGACCTGCCCATTTAACCATTTGGCTACATACTTACACTCCTGCATACGTCTTGATCCGCAGGCTCATTCAGTAGCTTGCCTTTTTACCTACATGTTTACTCTCCGACCATCTCACTCACTAAATGACTAGCCTACTTACATATGTACCCATACCCTCTACCTGCTCATTCACCAGCATGCCTACTTAGCGTTTACTTGTCTACTAATTCACTCAATGACTTGCCTAGTTATGTATTTGCCTATTAACCGACAACTTACACCCTGACCAACTTGAGAAGACCAAAGTACTAATGGACTCTGAAAAATTCAAAGCCAAGACAACACTCCACTGGCTATCCTCGTCTTCTTGATACGCAGTGAATAGCTTACGTACAAAATTAATTAGCGCGTGCAAAGCGTGTTTCAATTAAATGCTAGAGTGGTTACATAATTAACAACACTCGACAGTAGTCTCGGTATACGAAACTGTGAAATGCTATAGCCGTCTTAAGTTGAGCAGGTAGGCATGTTTAAACTTCACAGGCGGTAGGGATACATTTTGCATTATCCTAATAGAGAGAGAGAGAGAGAGAGAGAGAAAGAGAGAGAGAGAGAAATAGAAAGAGGAAGAGAGAAATAATGACTGTGGCAGTTCACAGGAAATTTAACTGACTTCTGGTTCCTTAGAGATTCAACTTATAGTAATAGTCGCTAAATTAGAAGAAAAAAAAAAATTTTGTGAGTTGAGATCAAGGTATCTATGATAATTTTTTTTTTCAATATACACATTTCGAGGCAGGTTTGTGTACTACACATTTTGACAGCTTGTAAACAAGTCAGGCGCTGGGAATCAAGATTCCTTTCATGGACATATTTTAAAATGACTTTAAAATGTTTTCTACAAATGTTTTTACCAAATTCGCACAAACCAATTCAATTAGTAAAAGTTAAAAACAAAGAACTAGTATTTTTGTCTTTTCTTTGTTCGTTCTCTCTGCAGCGACGGCACCGTATGTCGTAATTCTCCCTCAGTCCTTCAAGTGGGCGATGATCGATTCTGAACTCGGCTGGACGGCCCGTTCTTCGCTCTTCAAGCATCTTTACGTACTGGTCTCTGGTATCTGCAATGTCCCAGCAATCTAATCAAAATGTTTGTTTCTTCTCACCATCTAGAACACTTTCTCGGGAGATCGGTGCGTCAATGTACATGGGACAGAAGGTAAGCGGATTTCGCTCCACGCACGCCAGGAACGCTCCCAGACTTCTAAGTCGCTTCCAGTCCTTCTATGGCCTCAAGTAGCTAGGAATTCGCCATCATTTGGAGGCCCGGGGAGCTTGACCTCTTTGGGGGCCCTGCATTTCGCGTAATATTTAATGTTTTATGTAAAAAAAAAACTTATTTGGGAGATCCCCTAAAATGGGAGGTCAGGGAGATTTTCAAATTCTCCTTCTCTCTCACCAACCCTAGTTACGCCTCTGATGACCTCGAGTGCTGAAATAGAATCAGTAAGATAACTACGTCCACCACTGGCATAGTTTCCTGATGTTATAACACTACTTCATCGTCCGGGACATATAGAATATACTAATCCCTGACTAATCAACCCAAAGGATCAAGACTGGATCTGACTTATACTTTTTTCATATAGGAGTTGGCAGTGAATAGTGATTTCATCTTTTGTAAAATGTTTGAAATGTTTCGGATGTTCCTTCAGCGTTGAAGATAGTTACTCCCTAGTCCAAACCTCCCGCAGGACGACAGGGGATGGGAGCGGGCAGGGTTTAAACCCAGGACCATCGATAAATCCATACGAACAGTCCAGCGCGCAAACCGCACGACCAGGCAGTCTACAAATCTAACTATCTGTCTCTGCTAATATATAAACAGACTTTGTTTTAACAGTATGCGTTAAATGTACTGAACTGTTCGATCCAGAAGTCTGACTGGCGACTTGGTCACTAGTGAAGGACTTCCAGGCAGGGCTGTGTACACTTCCTGCTCTATGTCTACAATCAGAACCAACTGCAGAAACGGAGGAGTTGTCTTATAGACCAACACACTGACATAGTAGCACTAACAAAACAATACACAGCTCAAACCATTAACACAGAGACACAAACACACACACACATATGCATTACAGTTGTCATGAGTTACTTCCCCCCCCCCCCATTCCCCATTTCCAACATTTCGACACTCCAGACCAACTTTAAGCCTGCAACACAGACTTATTTTTTTTTTACATTTAATAACTGGCTTAAGGTAAACGCCCCTCCCCCCCCCCCCCATCTCTCTTTACCCTTCACTTTCACCCCTCCCTCCAACCAATGCCAGTCAATCACCCCCCCACCCCTTACAAAAACGTAAAGCATTAGCCTATGTCTGAAACATGCCAGGGGGGGGAATGTACTGCCTCAATTCTTAGAGAATTAATTCCCACACAAGAGAATGGGGGGAGGGTGGAGGGCTACGTTATAATGTTAATGTAGCCTTTTTTTTTTAAAGGCGGTCAGATTTTGGACAGATTTTATTGACCATAGCAGTTCACTATTCCAGCTGAAAAGTTTCAATTATTAGGTAACCATGGTGACCTGCTAGCCAGTGTAAAACAAAACAAAACAAAACAAACAAACAAATCGCAAACTGAAACATGAGGCCCATATCACAAGATCACAAGGCTTGTAACAAACTTCCTTCAGGGAACAGTATCAGGACAAAAGAAGAGGCAGAGAAAGCGATTGCAAGACAACCTCTGGGCTTTCTTTGAAAGAAATTTTATTCAAGGCAAAAGAAGAATGGAGAAATACCATCAACGGTTTACGTGTGGTACCCCAATGGTTCAACAGATTAAAGACGAAGGAGGACAACCAAGTATTAATAAATCTTAAATAAAGTAGATTCTCAATTCAATAACAACTTGACTTAAATATCTTCATAAAATGAAAGTTTCTAATACGTCAACTTTAAATGGTATAACCAATGTATACATCTCTAAAATAACAGGAACTACTGGACTGTAGAACATTCAAATATAAGACCGTTATTTAAAAAAAAAAAATCGTTACAATGCGAGGACCTGTTCCTCTCCAACGACCATAACAATGCGATGACCCCGACTAACTAACTTTCCCCTAATTTATACTTTTCTAATAGAATTTTCTATCCTAATTATTTTATTAACTGTGACCTTCTAAAAACTGACGTGTGGTTTCCCCCCCCCCCCCCCACCTTTAACCTCATCTTTGATTAGATGGCTAGAATTAACGTGTGTTTGCTATGGTCTTCTGTGACCTGACCTCGGCTAATAGAAACTGGTCAGATTAGGTCACAATCTCGACGCATGATAGCTGAAACGTCTCGCTTTGTGTTTGAACGAGGTAAATACATTCCTAAATGAAAAAGGCATTAATCAGCCTGAATTAGTGAGCGACAAATATTTTCAAACAATTTACTTTTTGGTTGATATAACAGAGAAATTAAATGAGCTGAATCTAAAATTGCAAGGAAAGCGAAACCCATCCGATGTGTTACTTCATGTTCAATGTCTTAAGCAGTATCACGATGATATCAGTGGAACTTTTGACACAAATTACTTAAGCACAGTTATAAAAAAAATCAAAGATGAATTCCTTGATAGATTTTAGCAATTCAAAACCAACAAAACCATTCTAGCATTCAGATTAAATCCTCTCAACACAAATAGTAACACAATCCACATTGATGAGAAATTGATACTGGATCTCTAGAAATGTCATTGATCGATTTAAAAAGTAAAGTTTTGTGGCTTGGAAAATCAAACTGGAAGGGTTGGAGGTCGAGAATTGTATGCAATTTATGCAACAAAAGTGGACAGCTTTAAAAAGAGTGCCGCGAGTTGATTCGACGCATTGAATAATCTTCCAAAATGCTACTGTGAGTTGAAGAAGTTGGCATTCGGAGTACTATCTTTAGATTGACATATTCGTGCAAGCAAGTGTTCTTCGGCATGAATATAATGAAAGAGTTGTGCGCGTTAGCGAGCTTTGAGGCAACCATTGGGGCAACACATGGGGCTATTGGAAAAACAATAGGATGTCTGCCTGGTCGAGGGATATTTACGCTGGACAATCGGTCGACTCGATGGTCCCGGGTTCATACCCCGCCCGCTGCCATCCCACGTCGTCCTGCGGGAGGTTAGGATTATGGTGTAGGTTATCTTCAACTCCGAAGGGACATCGAAAACATATAAAACAAACAACGAGGGTATATCAACAGTTCAGTCTATCAACGGTTCAGTCTACCAACGGTTCAGTCCATAGTAACAGGATGGCAAGTGTGTTGGTGTGTTCACAACTGTACACACAGCACAGTAACATTCTGTCATTGTGTAGTACCATACTTAAAAGTTACTGCGAATTCACTCCCCCCCTCCCTCACGCCAAACCACGCCCCTAATCTTGTGTTAATCTTTCATTAGCCTTCTTCTCCTTTAATAGCTATGAGAAGGATTAAGGCAATCAGGATTATACGTGCCGGCAATACTAAGTTAATCAGATGTTGTGCATTGTGAGAATAGATAAACAAGGTATTTGATAGCATTTGTTGGAAGCACTAACTAGTCGAAAGAGTGAGAGAGACTGAGAAAGAGAGAGAGAGAGAGAGAAAGAAAGAGAGAAAGAGAAAGAAGGAGAGAGAAAAGAGAGAAAAAGAGAAAGAGAAAAAAGAGAAAGAGGGGAGAAAAGAGAGAAGGAGAGTAAGAGACAAAAGAAAAAAGAGAGGAAAAGAGAGAGAAAGAGATAGGGAGAGAAAAAAAGAGAAATAGAGGGCGAGAGAAAAGAGAGAGAAAGGGAGAGGGGAGAGAATAAGTGAGGAAGAGATAGAAGGAGAATGAGTGAGAGAGAAGAGGGGAGAGAGAGAGAGGGGGAGACATAGAGGCTGATAGCAGCTGAAAAAAAAAGGTCTTGAGCAGTAAACATTAACTCTGTTATATGCCATAGAGTGCCCTAAACCGGGGGTTCTAAGCCTGTGGGTCTCCACCCCTTAGGGGTCAATTGACCATTTGCCAGGGGTCGCGTAAGACCATCGAAAATATGGATTGTTATTTATTCCTCTATTACTGTATGTGTGTGGGGGGAGGGGGTCGCCGCAGAGTTGGGGATTGTAAAAAGGGGTCGCCGAGCTTAAATTTTTGAGAACCGCTACCCTAGAACAAAGAGATGCAAAATTATAGCATCGCATTTCTGCACAGCATCCAATATCGTTACAATGATACCAGGTGGTTCTGTACATAACTAACGTTACGTGTACGTAGCTGACGTCAGTTAAAAGTAAAGAAAAAGTAAAAGTTTCCTTTTCAGACCTTACGACTATGTTAAGATTACTGGTTGAGGAAAACCAACGGTGGTTGGTCGTTCTGCTGGCCACGTGACACCCTCGTTAACCGTGGGCCACAGAAACAGATGACCTTTACATCATCTGCCCTATAGACCACAAGGTCTGAAAGGGGAACCTTTTTTTCCTTTTTTTTTAAATTTCATTTGCCCTAAAGGTCCGAAAGGGAATTATTACTACATACAGCAATAAAATTAAACCTCGGTTAGGCCAATATTAGAATATGCATCCTCTGTTTGGGACCCCTCAACTCAAGTTAACATTAAGAAACTGAAACAGACACAAAATAGAGCAGTGAGATTCATAGCAAACAAATATACACAAAAAACTTTGAGAGTCACTAAAAGAAATATGGAAAAGCTCCAAACTTTTGTTAACAGATGCCTACGCCGGATATTAGGAATTATGTGGCCAGAAAAGATAACCACTACCGATTTGTGGAAAAAAAACTAGACAAAAGCCAATAGCACAAGACATTACCAAACGAAAATGGAGCTGGATAGGACACACCCTGCGAAAACCAGCTACCAATGTTGCAAGGCAGGCTCTTGACTGGAATCCACAAGGAAAGAGGAAAGTGGGCAGACCCAAGTAAACCTGGAAGAGGTCAGTCATCAGTGAAGCTGAGGGTACTGGAATGACATGGGAGCAGATGAAGAAAGCTGCTCAGAACCGAGTTCGGTGGAGAGGTGTGGTTGCGGCCCTATGCTCCCCTGGGAGTACACAGGATTAAGTCAAGTAAGTCAAATATACACATTTGACTACAGTAACACCTTTAGTAAAATCCCTAAATTTAGAAAGCCTTCAGGTTAGAAGACTCAAAAGTAAAATAGCAAGTAAACATAAAACATTGAACCCATAGACATAAATAAATATAGACTGGCCAATAAGAGAGTTTTATGAAATGGAAATTTGTGAATTGCATTTGTGTGTACTAAATTTTATGTCTATAAATTTTGTTTAATCTCTAAGACTGAAGATCATGCAATTTTTTTATTTTTCCTAATTCGAAAATCCGAATTCAATAGATATACATGTTGTCAAGTTACATGAAGTTACTTCCTTTTTTCAGTCTATATTTATTTATGTCTATGACTGAACTATAATCTTCAAATGCAGAAACAAAATCGAATAAAATACTAAAAAAAAACACAGATTCACATTCCTTGTTCCAAAATTGTAGACAAATTTGTACAAATGCTCCTTCTTTCTAGCGCTATTAGAGCAAGGAATGGATTGCCTGAGCCAACCAGGAAAACGAATGATTTTTCAGTTTAAGGTTTATTTCATTAACATGTATGCTTAGATTGACCTGTAACACGTAATCATCTTCTGTTTTTAAGTAAGGCCTGCATTTTACAAGATAAGAGTCTGCGTCCCTTGAGATAATTATAGGAATAATGTGATGATCTAGCTTACTTTCATTCTGCCCTTCTATCTATCTTTTCTTTCTTTCTGCCCTTCTATCTATCTTTTCTTTCATTCTGCCCTTCTATCTATCTTTTGTTTCTTCTGCCCATCTATCTTTCCTTCTGTCCGCTTGTCCTTCCATTCCTGTCCTCCTCATATCCAACTAGTAGAACGGTGGACAGGGCGGGCAATGGAAACTTGACACCCTCTAACGGGAGCTGAGTCTCTCCCCTCCCAAGCAGTAGCCCCGCTGGTAGAACAAAAAAAAAATCTAGGGCGACACCTGCAGTGGGGTAACAACAAGCCAAGTCGTTATCCAAGGGTCCCCGGCATCTGTTTATGGCTCTCTAATGACTTTGGCTGGGAGGAAAAGGAGCGCCCAGGGTAATCTCGCGGAATTACCTGCTGCCACCCCCTTCCCCTCTTCTCAAGGCTTTGGAACGAGGGTCGGTAATTACAGGAGGAAGTTGAGGGCTATGTTTAGGTATTTTAACCAAGTTACCTTTCAATAAAAAAAAAAAAAAAGCTAAAAATTCTGTAGGTATTTAATCATTGTCAATTTTTTTTCATTGTTTCCTGAACAAAATTCATATTAGTTCAACAATTTTTAAAGGAAATACAGTAATGCATATTTTATTAATATGATGTGAAAATGTTACAAGCCAGGCAAAATAGAATACATTTAATGGGGATTTACAGTAAATAGCTGATGGCCAACCGAAAAGAAAATATGTTTTGATAGATCTTACATCCTAAAGTTGTCGTTTCGAGGGTTGTCAAAACTTTTATAAACATGTCTTCAGTCAAAAATTTCGTGACTAGGCAATGGCAAACCGGAAGTAGAGTTTTCAATCATAAAGTTGAACACACACGCGCAAATATCTAGAAAAATACTACAAAAGATTTGAGCCAAACATCTTAGAATCTGAAGTGGTGAGGCTGCCTTGTAGCTCCAGCAGTTTCCATTGGATTTATAAGTAATGCACAACCTCAACATGGGGGGGGGGGGGGGCACTTTTGGTACACAAGTGTCACGGGGGGGAAACTTCAACACCCTCCCCCCCCCCCAATTGCCTAGTAGAACCAAGCCTCTGAGGCATCGTTATGCACAGTGGGTTTCGATGGGTCGGAAGGCACCCATTACTGGTCAGATGTGGCCCACGGGCCTTAGTTTGAGCATCCATGGACTCCGAAGATACGAGTGCTCGTAAGCATTCTGGGTAAAGTCATTTCTAGACACAGGTGTGAATAGGGCAAATCTATAGGGCAGATGATGTAAGTGACCTCTGTTTCTGTTAACGAGGGTGTCATATGGCCAGTGCAACGACCAACCGCTTTTACTTTTTCCCAACATATGTTAGGTAACCATTAGAATAGCGTGGGTGCCATAAGGATCCCGAAATTAAAAATTCCAGTCTGCACCATGATTCGAACCTGGGACAACCGGGTTCCGATGCCAGGCGCTTTGCCACTTAGCCACCACGCCTCTACGTGTGCGAATATGAATGTACCGCAAGACAGTTGAGACTGTCTTGGAAAATGTTGTTTTTTTTTGGCAGTGGCTTAATATTTATTGTAAAAACAATTTTGAACATTCATTTTGGGGACCCCTTCAAGTGGGGGTCCGGAAGGTTTTTCGAATATATTTAAAGCAATTGATTGTATTCAAGTCGCACCGACCTGTAGCGTGGCAATGAGCTAAACTGCCCACAGGTCGTGACGTAACGTGTTCGGGCCTTCAGCAACGATTAGTCTCGTCTCCGTGTAAGTCTAGAGCGGATGAAGAAACTGCTATCAAGGCAGACAACTGATACTATGTGTTTAAGGAAACCTCAGAATTTTCGCCATTCCAATCTGGCTTTATCATCACAGGAATACTTGGGCCTCTTTTCTTTGCCTCTTTTTGGGCTTTGTATGCCTCTTATATGGGCCATGTTGCCTCTTTTGTGGGTCTTTTTTTTTATATTTTATTTAAGATTCACAAGTATATGATTCATATGATTCACAGGTATTAATTCATAAACAATTGATAAATTGCAAGTATAATAATAGTAATAGCAATATTATTTAATAGCAAAGACATGCCGCTTAACCATTAAAATGTCCCTGGAATACTGCAAGCAAATGAAAATTAAACTAGATAATTCTCTACCCTAAAATCAATAATTTTCCGAAATGTCAATTCTAAGTGATTGGGATCAAACACTTTGTCATTATGTAGAGCTTTAGGCCAGCTAGCCCAAACAAGATTCTTGTATTCGGATACAATGATCAAGTTCCAATATCTTACAATCTTATTTTTTAGTTTTGGCAGCTTGTTTAAAACAATAGACAAGGTAACATTCACTTAGTTGTCACAATTAGCTTCTAGTAAGTCCCTAACAGTACCTCTAAGGAATAATGGACATTCCAAATAAATATGTTCCTCGTTATCGGCACTTTCAAGATTGCATAATTTGCATTCACGGACATTTGCCTGCTTTTTATCTTTATCGGCACTTTCAAGATGGCATAATTTGCATTCACGGACATTTGCCTGCTTTTTAGCTATAGGGGTCATCCCAAAAAGTCTATAAGTTATCTCTCTAGCTCTTGGTGTGATATGTTTGCTGTGTAGGTTTCTGAATGTGTCCTTGAATTCTGTCTGTGATGCCCCTTTAATAAACCTCTTTTTTTTTTATTTTTGAGTACTCACGTTTTCTTTTTTTTTTTTTATTCAGATTATATATTCGTTTACAGTAACACACAAGACAAACAGGTTAACGTATCCACGTCCAGACCATATAATACTGTTGGGCGGTGAAGGTTATTGAGGTGTTGTATATAGTTCAAGATTAAATACACTGTTCATTGTAATATACCTGCTGGAGTTCATAAGTTATAGAGTCATAGTTGCAGATATAGGAGCATTAGCGAAACAATAACAGTTTTTCATGTTCTTTACAAAGACTTCTTTGAGCTGCCTCGCCGCTTTGGAATGAGAGGAAAAGTTATGTAACGCTCGTTATAAATGCCACTTTTTTATAAATATTTTGGTTTAGTTTTTTAGGCATATAAACTATTTATTTTT
>JADKLZ010006049.1:9841-33267 GCA_021533235.1 Biomphalaria straminea
GTGGGGTGTAAGAACAAAGATGTAGGGTTACACATTAATAATCTAATATTATCGAAACGACTCTACTGCCTTATATATCAATCTTTCAATCTATCTATCTATCTATCTATCTACTTATCTATCTATTTATTTATCTATCTATTTATCTATCCATCTATTTATCTATAGAGTGAAAGAGTGAGTAAAGGAGAGAGAGAGAGCAAAAAATAGAGAAAAAGCATAAGAGAGAGAGAGAGAAAGAAATAGAGGGAGATCAAACTGTATTTGTTAAATTTATAATTATGATGTAAGATTACCTCTGTAATAGTTCTTTTCACCCTTATCACCTGTTGAAAGACAATATTTGCATTAGAAATAGATCTTCAGACTAATTGAATAACTTTCACTCATTTTATTAAACTTTGTTATAATCACTGGTCATGTTTCAGTAAAGTAAAAGCTAATGTAACTTTTGAGTTTCTCTTTACGTACCCTTTGGACCTTGGTTTCCTACTGGGCCTTGGTTTCCAGGATAGCCTTGAGGTTTAAAAAAGGACATATTGTATTTTGTTGTTATGTTGCTATTAAATCATATTCAAGAGAATTTTCAAATCTTAGAATGACATGAAAGTACTAATATAAAATGTTTAACTTATATTTGTATCATACCTTGTGGGCCTTGGTCTCCTTTATCACCTGAAAATCGATAAAGAATTTGTTTAGTTCACTTTACACTATGAATTTTCATTTTCAACCCTAACCCTAAAATATGTGTATGTTTTTTATTGGCATCACATGAGACTAAACTTTGGCTGAAAAAAAAACAGGGGTGCCCAAAGGCAACCCTTTTAAGACCAGATAGGCGCAAACTTGATTCAGCTGGCATACACGAGAGCACCTGGCGGCAGGCGACTTCGGAATAGTTGGAGATCACTTCCAAAGGCCGCTGGGAAACGTACTTGAGACCAAAATAAAGTTCACTGCCGAGGATAGACGTGAACAGCGAAAAGAGAATGTATATCGACTACTAGCGGACAATGGTGAAATACTACACTCCTCATTAATACGAAGAGAAAACGTATTTATTTAACAATCGCACAGAAAATATAAGACACCGATCACAAAAACTAACAGATACAAGAACTTGTTTCCCTGGCAATTAAAGCATGAAATAATTCCAACTTTGTAAGGTAAAGTCCTAGTGAAACTGGTAGATCGTATATTGCGTTTGCTGTTATTTCATTTTTATTGTTGTAATGCACACATTGTCTTGAAATGAATTAATGTGTATTCTCTAGTACTGCCAAGGTCGATTTTTATTATTGTTTTTATTGTTATTATTTATTCTTTCCTTTTTGTAAAAGTCAAGCCTAAGTTTGTCAAGTAGATGTTACATAATGTGCTAATTACGAAACCATCGCATAGAGGCAAACAGGTGAGTTCTAATCCATTGTATGGGAGTCTATCAGTTCAACACGTGAATGTATAAATGTTAAAATCAATGATACAATTTTGGTTTCAACATGTATGCTTACCTTTAGGTCCTTGTGCACCAGCGTCACCTTTGTCTCCTGTAATAATGGATTAGAAACAGAAAAATAATAGGATTAACTCAGTAATTGTTGTTGTTTTTTTCATTTATCCCTTGTCAACAATCCTATTCAGGATAATACCTGCTATAATGAAAAAGTTTCAGACATGTGATAGACACTTTCAATATACACGTGTGCAACGTTTGAGGCTTGTATGAGTCACAAACATTTAAAAAAGTAAAGTTTTCCTTTTAGACTGCGATCTATAGAGTCGATGAAGTAAAATTCGGTTAACGATGGCGTTAATGGCCAGCAAACGCCTTTACTTTCCCCTTAGCTAATGGAAATACCCATTACAGTTAGGTGCCCTCATGGATGTCATAAGCATCTTAAAGTTCGAAATCCCAATTTTCAAAGAGATTTGAACCCGACCGATCTGTTCGGAAACAAAGTACTTTACCGCTCACAACTCATCACACGCATTAGAAAATATATACATAAAAACCTTGGTTTTGGTCAAGTGTTTGCTTCAAACTAGCTGTATACATTATTGGTTTGATAGTATTTTAATCTAGAAGCTCATACAATTAGGTAATTAGCATTATTCAGCATAAAAAGTATAATCTCTACCTTGAGGTCCTTGTGGTCCGTCAGCTCCTTGTGGTCCTAAATGAGTTAAAAAGTAAATCTTTAATCATGCAATATTATAGACAGATTTTGTACATTAATATACTGTATTAATTAGCTTTAAAATTAATGGTTTTAAAAAAGCTATAAAGTAGGTTTCAATAGTTAGAGTTTAAAAATTTAAAACAAAGCAACGATTGACTTACCAACGGGGCCATAGGCTAAACAGTATGATTTGGCATCTTTACAATAATCCTTGAGATATGTGTTCTGGAAGAAACAAAAATCGACATGAATTCTAATTCTAGTTCAAAGACGCCCAGAGAAGAGGAAGATGATAAGGAAGAGCTAATAAAACTTGATACATAGTCATAAAAAAAGTAATTTCAAATGTACAGTGCGGATAACGAAAACGACTTAGAAAATATAATCAATATTTTTTATAGACTCAAAAAATGTATGTTTTATGACTAAGGATAGATTCATCCGCATCCGTTTGTCTTAAACCTGAAGTGACAGGGAGTAGGAATCGAACTCTCGACAGTCTAAACGTCGACCTAAAAGTCTTTTTATCGCGTTTTTATTGTCTATGTACACAACAAAAAGGGCCTATCAATAGTAACTATCTTTTTTTTACGAATTAACTCTACAAATCGCCTATTTATCTTAACTCGCTACTTCTGCGTCAGTAGTAAACTTAATAAAGTAATGCCACCCTTATAGACCTTGGGGGCAGATTATTTAAGGGTAATGGTGTCATGTGGATTACACGCCGACCAAGACCAACCGCATTACTTTTACAACCTGTGTCAGGAACTGATTTTAAATTGATGTACTCAGTGTCTTTCTAAACATCCTGAGCTAATTAATCTCAGTCTTCTCTGGAATTTAACTCAAGACATTAGTTTCGGAACACACGCTCTATCACTTGGCCACTAGGTTACAATGAATGTAACAAACTTCTATGTTACAGTGACTAAACTAGTTTGATAGTGTCTCTCACCGAGAAGTAGTCAACAGCGCCTCTCTTGCTTCTGTCCAAGGCATCGTCTGATTTTTTCTGGTCAACGTGGGCACGGCTGAATGAGCTTTCTTCTATCATCTCCAGAGTCTGGAGGTGGTCAAGGTTTGATCTGAGCTCGGTCAGTTGAGTGAACACCAAGATAAATGTCACAGCGAAGGCTGCTGTCAGACACACGGTGACGACGTACAAACCTTTCAGTTGACATTTGTTTGATGACGCACGAGATGGATCTTCCATTTTTAGGTGTCAAATGTTGAACCTGGGAAAGGCATGGAATGGGAAAGTTTTACAAACGGAAAACAATATGAAAAACAATGTAAATATTTGATACATTTAAGTTAACATACAAAATGAATACTATGTAGACATGTGATACATTCTTTTAAAAGAAGTTTAACAAAGGGAAATAATATAGTGTTTGGGTAATTTAAAAAAGTAAAGTTCCCCTTTCAGACCTTGTGGTCTATAGGGCAGATGATGCAAAGGTCATCTGTTTCTGTGGCCTACTGTTAACGAGGGTGTAATGTAACCAGCACAACGACCAACCGCCTTTACTTTTCCCCAACTAATGTCAGGTACCAATTATAGCTGGATGCAGCGATCGGAACCCATGATGACCTGCTAACTACTGTGAAGAAACGAAAGCTATAATGTATGGCCATGTAACAAGATCTTCGGGACTCGCAAAGACCTTCCTCCAGGGAACAGTACCAGGAAAAAGAAGAAGAGGCAGACAGAGAAAGCGGTGGGAAGACAACATCAAAGAATGGACAGGCCTACAATTGAATGATATTTTAAGCAGGGCAACGGATAGAGAGGAATGGAGAATGATGGTCTTCAAGTCTTGCTTGGTGCCCCAACGGTCCACCAGACTAAGGGATAGGTAACAGGTAATAGAAAACAGTTTTGAAAGTGTTGAGCTTTAGAACACGATGTGAAGGGGAGGAGGATTCTTATTATTTGCATTTCAGTCCATTGTTAACCAAAGATACTTATTTTAAAATAATAATGACTTTTTTTATAGATTGAAACAGTATTACTAGACTGCACTTTTATACACTATACACTATTTATAATAAAAACTTTTTCACATGTACTGTAGTATCCCGACGTATAGTCCGATCAATCACATAAGCAACATAACGGTTAATTAAATATTTATTATATAAAAAGCAACTATAAGAAAGAAAGATATAAATATATATCTCATGCAGGTAAATTAATTTAAAGAAAAAAAATTTATTTAAAGAATCATTTTTGAGTTATTTGAAAAAGACCTATTACTGATCGTAAATATATGCTGTTTCTGTTTACAAATACAAAAATGGTCATCAAAACTGGTCTGCACCGTGAACAGTACTATCACATTGTGGTCGGAGCCTCCCCAAAAAAAGTTCTAAATGTACAAGTATATTTACCTATAAGTAGATTTTTTTTTTCTTAAATCCTAAAGAACTTGTTTTTGTTAACAAGAGTAAAATAAGCACAAAATGTTTGGATGAACATATCAACATAAAGTAAATGAAAACTTAAGGAGCCAAGCGCACTACTTACCAACAAGGACGAAACATACAAGGCGTAACTTCACTTCCCCCGAAATTATCTTCCATTTATACATTTCCATTAGCTAATTTAAACTATTCAATGTTATTGTAATCTAAGACCCTGTTTTCATATGTAAAATAATGCAATCAATTCAGAGATTGCCAATATCTCGTTTATCTTTCATTAGCACATATTTTGGCCTATAGCTACACCAAATTTACATATCACCTGATCATAATTTGGATGGGAATGATACATGGATTTATGTAATAAACAAAGGCATACTGCTCACGGCGATATTGAAAAAAAAATCCATTAGTTATGAAAATCTCTTTTGACAAATGTCCACACATCCTTAAAGATGTTTAGATTAGTTTATGTCTATATTTGCAACACGGCTGGATCATTTCGTTTTTCTGTGCTTGATCAGATAGAGCCGAGTCGGCTCTGTTTCATTTTATTAAATTGAACACTATAAAATGGCAAACCCTTACCCTCCCCAAGTCTTTCTTTTATTCTATCCACGCGAAAAGATATTTCAAATTGATGACAGTTTTACAATTGAAAAGAGTTGGCTTGTGGGATTGTTGACCTAATTCTAAGACTTACTTTTTTGTTACATATGTGTTTCTAGATTTTAAACGATTTTATTTTCTTCACCTGAACCTGCGAGTGATCAGAATTTAAAACAAAAAAATATTTTTATTTATTTTGATATGTTTAATTTTCTACTTTAATGTTTGCTTTTCCAATTGACAAGTGGAAGAGATTAAAAGTAAAGTTCCCATTTCAGACCTTGTGGTCTATAGGGTGTAAAGGTCATCTATTTCTGTGGCCCACGATTAACGAGGGTGTCATGTGGTCAGCACAACGACAAACAGCCTTTACTTTTCACCAACTAATGTCAGGTACCCATTAGAGCTGGGTGGGCCCAGATGCGCCCATAGATCCCGAAATTTAAAATCTTACCGCTGTTCTTTTTTAATTGACAAGAAGAAGAGATGACCACGCAAAGAGATGACCACGCAAAGAGATGACCACGCAAAGAGAAGACCACGCTATTTTCTATGCTAGGACCCAAAAACCAGAACCTACACCAATTCTCATACAAAATTCTACCGAATCGTTTCTCAAGCTGGGGAAGAATGGAGTGAACTATAAACTCCATGATTACTATTTTCTGTGTGTGTTTATGAAAAAAAAAATTTGTTGTATTTTTATTATAGTTAGAAATCTACATTTGAATACTAATTCAATTAGAACAATATTAACGATTTCAAATAAATAAAATCGTCATTTCATCTTTTATTAAAATCTTTTTTTACTTCTTTCGCGAGAGACGTAAAAAGCTTTTTTCAAGAAAACAGTCTGTAACGTCTTTGCAAAATCCCTGTGGGAGTCTACGCGTTGTTTGCTTTTGTTTGGTTAGATTTGCCCAATTTCTGCCTAGTGATGTACCATCATATGTTGATGTTCTCTGTGTAAACATAACAGGGACGCAACAAAATGCATTATGATGATCTGAATACGATTAAGCACATCACACACGTAAATGATTTAGTACCTAAAAAGTTTGTTACACTAAAGGTAAAATAGTGTGCTGTAGACCGTAGAGGAATTCATTTCTGAAGGCAATAATACAAGAAAACGCATTACGCCAGGGGCTTCACCTTATTCTGAATGTTATTTTAGAGGCCCTCGAAAAGGGGAATACCCGCATTTAGTTTATTGTTGTCGGTCTATCCGTCTGTCCGTCCCGTTCAAATCTCATGAACTAGAAACGATATTCAAAATTCGACATCATATTTTTGTTCTTTTAAAGTTCTTATGAAACGACTACTACTTTGTTTTATGAAACAAAAGAAAATAGTTTTAATTTAACTAAGCAAACATTTTTTTTCATAAAAATACACTAGTTAATACTAGTTATAAAACAATTCACTATTAATAGTAAAAAAAACACGAAAAACTATTTAGTAGGTAACTTATCCACATATTTATAAAACATTTATGTAAAGGGTTTCAGATTGTTCATATATTTTGTAAATGTGTATTTGTAAATTAAATACTTTCTTCTATACTATTTACTTATATTAAAAAATATGTTAAAGAGTTAAAATCTTTTTAGTATGCATATAATGAGTCTAGAATGTTCGGCTGCACACTAAGCAGGCTATTCCAGCTGGAACTAGTGTCATTGGCTTGGCTTATTATTTTCTCAATACTTTTCCGAAATATGACTAATGAATTAATGTTATTTCATATAAGATAAGATAAGATAATTTTATTGATCCACAATAATGGAAATTCAGTTTGATTACAATTGACAACCTCAGCGTAACTACTGTACAAAAACAATGTTGATGAAAAATATAGCAGAAGGGAGTTAAATTAGGGATTCTTTTCTTAGATGACCTTGTTTTTTTTCAAAGTATTCTTGTTTCGAGTAATGTTTTTTTTTTTTACATGTTCTCTATATGTTCACGTTTCTGATTCAAAGAGCAATGTAAGGAATATGACAGTTTGATAGACGCTTAGTTTTAAATATACAATAATAGAAACAAAGTCGTTCCGCCTGCCTACAAAAATGAATGTCTACCAAGTGATGGTTCTTCTTTCTATGTATATATCTGAGACATGGGTAATATACAGAAAGCAAATAAGACAACTTGAGCGTTTTCAACAAAGAAGCTTGCGCGCCATCATGGACATACGGTGGCAATACCGCACTACAAATAGCGATGTTCTTGCGAACGTTGGTATGGACAATATAGAGGGAAGTCTTATGGTCCGACAATTACGCTGGGCAGGGCACATGCATCCCATATGGGGGACGAACGTATGCCAAAAGCAGTCTTTTTATGTGAGTTAAAAGATAATACAAGAAACGGAAAAGTTAGGTGCCAACTTGCCTTAGCTGACACCTGGATGAATGCGGTTTTAGAACGAGACAGCTAGAAGCCAGTCACAATCGCGAGACATTTGAGACAAAAAAGAAAATCCGCTGCATTTATATTTAGATAGAGAGAGAGAGAGAGAGAAAGATAGATAATAGATAAATAGATACAGAAAAAAAAAGAGATAGATAGATAGATAGATAGATAGATAGATAGATAGATAGATAGATAGATAGATAGATAGGTAGATATATATATATAGATAAAGCGAGAAAGAGAGAGATTATCGAGCGCTTTCGTGTAGGGAAAAAATATTATTTCTCAGATTTAATTATAATTTTCTTCGTAATTATCAAAATATTCCCCAGTACATAAAAAACTTCTCCTATTTGGTCCCATAGAATAGGTTCGATCAATGTAATAAGTTGTTCTGAATCCTATTCTGCAGTATTCTAATAATATAATCAAAAGCTATATGGGTATATCCCGGCAAAATGAACTCAAAGCGCAACTATCTTGTAGCAAAATATTTTACACTGAAAGCATGCATTTAAGATAAGATAAGATAGGATAATTTTTTTGGTCCAAACAAATACTAATATTCAGTTTGACTACATTTAGTCACATAGGCCAAGTCGTCTTGCTTCCACTGTAAAGTCCAGGGGCAAGACATTTTCCCATCAGGTCTCCGTACGGCTGTTATACCATTACAACGTAATGTGAAAGCTCTCATGACTCTCTTCTACTCTTTCAGTCCTACATTTCATAGCCTTCTACGTTGACAAACTTGAAGTAGATCTACGAGCGTGCATGTGTTTGAGAAAACGACGCCAAGTCACGAGGTTCCCTTTTTTTTTCAGTGTTGGCCCCATAATAGTTTGCGAAACATAGTAGGATTCCAGGTCAATACAATTGTCTATCAAATATAAATTCAAAATGAACCTTCAATAATGAATATTACTATGACCTTTTTCAGTCGTGAAGCAATTACTGAAAATCTCTTAGAAATGAGATAATACTCTGGGAAATAGTTAAGGTCTGAGCGATGTCGTACACACATCAGCTTAATTATCCAGGGAACGGCTAGTGCTGATAAAGCTTGGGGTCAGTGGCGTCTCACGCTCTGCCAGGGTGTTGCACTGAGTGCTGCACATTGACTTCTCCTAGGTGAGTAGCCAGCCACGGCTAACCCTATCTGCCCGAGGCTTACTATTTTAGGTGCGAGTTACTCACCCCTTCTCATTTTAGTGAAACAGTTATACTAAACATGATGGCCAGGAGTTGGACTGGTTTGCAGAAGTTATGTGAGATGCATGTACTTAGTAGCATTTTGTAGGTTATGGATTGTTTATAAATCCATTACCACCTCAAACTAAAAGTTACTATAACAATTTTATGGAACAATAATATTGATATTTTAATTATATATCTTTTTTTTTTTTGGGGGGGAACAGCCAGACAGGGATGGAGGATAAGGATTTTTATGAGTAGTTGCGTAATGATAACTCTTACAATCTTTAATTATTTTTTTTTTCATTGAAAACAATTTTGTATTGATTTTTAACTGCGCAGAATAGTGTCGTCATAGTATAACGACTTCAATTGTGCAGGAAAGCAAACGAGAAATTATAAATAGGCCATGGGCGCCCGCAGGATTTTTTGCAGAGGGGTGCAAGCACATGCGAATCCAGGGGGGGGGGCGGTAGGGGCGATCATCCCCCCCTCGGTCGACCCCACCCCCCGAGAAGTAATGAAGAAACTTAAGAATTAAGATATTTAAGGATACGTAGGGCCGTATTCTGTAATAACTCCCAAAATCCAAATGTTTTTTTTTCTCGGCGGAAGCAACTCACTATCCAATATCAAGTTTTTCTTATAATATTGCTACGACTCTATCTGGCTATGAATAGGTAACATGACTCAAGAACTTGACAACTAGTGTTTCCAAAATAGCATGATTCTATATAGAGTTTTCATAAATTAACAGCAAAATTCTGTAGAATTGGCAACACGAAAGTCTGTTTATAACTTCTGTTACCTGTTACCTATCCCTTAATCTGGTGGACTGTTGGGGCACCAAGCAAGATTTGTAGACCGTCTTTCTCCATTCCTCTCTATCCTTTGCCCTGTTTAAAACCTCTTTCAATGGTAGGCCCGTCCATTCTTTTATGTTGTCTACTCACCGCTTTCTCTGTCTGCCTCTTCTTCTTTTTCCTGTTACTGTTCCCTGGAGGAAGGTCTTTGCGAGTCCCGAAGATCTTGTTATATGGCCATACATTTTAAGCTTTCGTTTCTTCACAGTAGTTAGCAGGTCATCATGGGGTCCGATCGCTGCAGTAACCCTGTCTCTAATCTCCTGGTTTGTGATGCGGTCTTTAAATGTGATGCCTAGGATTCTTCTGTAGCATCTCATTTCCATTGCTAGGATCCTCCTCTCTAGCTCTCAGGGTCCAAGACTCGCAAGCATATAGAAATGTAGCCATGACCATGGAGCTCATTAGTCTGATTTTGGTGCCGAGGGCTAAGCCTTTATCTTTCCATATTATTTTTAGTTTAGAAAGGGCTGCTGTGGACTGTGCGATTCGGACCAATAGTTTGGGTTTTGTTCCCTCATCCGAGACAATAGCTCCGAGGTATTTAAATCTGCTAACGCTAGTTAGCTTTTCATATCCGATACTCTCTCTGTGGCATTTTACGTCTCGTGAGACGATCTTTTCCCTTTGCAACGTCTTGTGTGGCTAAAGAGGCCAATCCTTGATACACAGCTGCGGTTGCAGGTTGGGCATATAAAATCACCAGGAGCAGCTGCATTGTTAGCCTTCTTTCTGCCTCTGTTGTGTATGGCATCTGCAATCCGAGACCCTTCTCTTATGCTCTCTTTCCATGTGGATCTATCCAGTGCTACTTTTTCCCAGCTGCTAGTGTCGATTTCAAAAAGCTTCATGTCACGTTTGCACACATCTGTATACCGTAAAAGTGGGCGACCAGCGGCTCTCCTGCCTTCAATAAGATCCGATACTGATGGTCCTTGTAAAGCCTTGTTGGCTATTGGTCATAATTTGTTTGTTTTTTTCTGCATTTATTTGCATGCAATATGCTGCGGAAGTCTTGTCAATGCGTCTTTTTGAGCTAATAAATTTAATTCATGTATTGTTACGTAAATGTAAGACAGGTTTCGATTCGACGTATTTTTTTATGACATTTTATCAATAATAATTACATATATTAAAATGTAAGATTATTAAAATTAAAAACGAACTTTAACTATCAACTGAACATGCTTTCTTATTTAGACTTAAAAAACAGTATATTTTACAAAAACTGTTTCATATTATACCAGTGGTTCTCAAATTTTAGTATTAAAGATACCTTACACTTAAAGTATTACACCTCATTCCCCCAGCAAGCTAAGGAGTGTCTGGAAAGCCGTATGCTTAGGCGGCAGGTCTGGCAGATCAACGGTTTCAAGCGTTTTGTTGCATTTATGAGAGAAATGCATTCTCTTGGGTTCTATAACGAACGCTTATGTTAGAAGAGTGCTGCTCAAATAGAATTAACTTTTTTTCTCTTAATTGATGATACCAATGTTTATTTGACCTATTAACATTAAATTAATGTTAAATTTGTATAGACTTTTTTTATGTTCTTTAAAAAGAGCATACATTCGCCTTCAATTCTATACAAAATATAACATTTTCTAAGAACAAACGACCGCATCAGTCTGATTTTGGTGCCGATGGCTAAGCCTTTGTCTTTTCATATTAACTTAAGTTTAGAAAGGGCTGCTGTGGACTGTGCTATTCGGACCAGTAGTTCGAGTTTTGTTCCCTCATCCGAGACAATAGCTCCGAAGTATTTGAAGCTGCTAACGCTAGTTAGCTTTTCGCCTCCCATACTGATGGCCCTTGTAAAGCCCTGTTGGCTATTGGTCATAATTTGTGTTTTTTCTGCATTTATTTGCATGCCATAAGCTGCTGAAGTCTTGTCAATGCGCCTCACTAGGTCGGCTAGTTCGTCTTCTGTCCCTCCTACGCCATCAATGTCATCTGCGAAAGGCAAGTTTGTAACTTTTCTTCCTCCAATGCTTACAGTACCTTCAAATCCCTCGAGAGCATCTTCCATTATCCTTTCAAGGAAGATATTAAAGAGTGTGAAAGGAGGCAGCCTTGTCTTACTCCAACTGTGGTTTTGAACCATTCCCCAATATTGTTGTTGAAGTACACAGCACTGGTGGCATCCTTGTATAGGTTCTGGATAACTTTGGTTATGTTTGTGTTAATGTTATATTTTTCCATTGTCGCCCAGAGTGCCCCGTGCCATACTCGATCGAAAGCTTTCTTGAAATCAATAAAGACAAGGAAAAGATTCTCTTGGTGTTGGAGATATTTTTCACAGAATATTCTGAGGTTTAGGATTTGCTCTGTTGTGCTGCGACCGTGTCTAAAACCCGCTTGTTCTTCTGATATGATTGTGTCTGCTATCGGTTGTAGTAGATGTATTATAATTTTTAACAGCACTAGAAAATTATTAGAACTGCATCTCTGTAGTAATTGTACTAATGTACTGAACTTGTATTGGGCTCTCCGTCTCCTCTTGAACTTACACTGTACCGGACAGAGTTAACTTTGCCATGTACAATTTTGAACTGTTTCTTAACCATTGTTAATGGCCTGCTATAATATTATAGTTTCGTGATTTTAAATGGTGTATTTTCTTCATACTGTGATACGGAAGCATTTAATTCCCAGATATAAATAAAATCTATTAAAAAATATTAGCACTCACTAGCAGTTCATTCGACAAATAAAAGAGACAATTGCTTACTTTGGTGGTCGGGTACAAAATAACTAGCTTTGGATTAGGTCTATAGAGAGTAGTGGGCTGGAATGTCACTTGAACGCAGCCATGTGATTCAGAGGTCTATGGTTAGAGTCCTTGTTATCTATGTTTTATTATTTTGTTTAAACTTATCTCGACAAATGCTGTACCCTAGTGCTGATATTATATCTCAATGTCATGAATATTATCCAATGAATGCATAGATGGTGAATGTACCGTTTAGAAGAAGATGGGAATTTCTTCCACTTCAATAAACGATGCGAGATTTGTAACAGACCTCAGGGGTCGTTCGTAAATGACGTCACGCAAAAAAATGACCTTTTTTGACCCTCCTCCCCTCTTGTCACAAAGTGGCACACATTCTCAGACCCCTCCCCCCTTCCTATGAGTCACGTCACAAAATAAAAAAAAAATATTTCAAATTATTTATTTCTCATCATTTTTTTCCCAAAGAGATTTCATGTGTTTATCGATAGTATACACAGGAAGATTTTCTTCTTCTGATTGAGGAGCTAACTCGAAAATTAAATTGTCTTCATTTAAATCTTCATCTATCCATTCCAAACTCTCCTCAACTGCGTTTCCTAAAACTTCAAGGACTTCGTTGTCTTTTTGTTTTTAATAATTCTTTTGGCTTTCTTTTTCGAAGATTTTTGAAGATTAAAAAATATGTTATTTGTGTTGATTTTTTTTTGCATTTGTGACGTCACAAAATCACTAAACCCACCATTCCCCCTTGTCACAAAGTGTCACATTTTCTCAAACCCCCCTCCCCCTACAGCTTGGCGTCATTTACGAACGACCCTTTACATGTACTTTATATGTTTTGGTGGAAATTTTCACGAAAATACTAAAAAAATGTCAAGGACCCAACATTGAACTCATTTGTTGCCAACTAAATTACAAAAAAAATTGAGCTGTATTTTTTTTAAAGTATCTTAATGTGTGGCAGTGTTCTTAGTATTAAGAGTCTCCTTTATTGACATTAATACGCTGGGCGTTTCAATTTTAAATAAGTTTTAAGTCCTAGAGTTTAAAGTCCAATGTTTCCTCTATGTTGAAATAACAATAACTTTGTTGCTATAAACAGAAGAACGTAGAAAATTTAAAGTGCACAAAAATTATCATATAACTTTGATCAACACTTTCTTTATTACAAAGCTTATATCAACTCACTCTGTCTATCTGTCTGTCTGTCTGTCTGTACACGTTATTTCTTCCTCACCAAATTTCCGATCAAGTTGAAATTATTTCGTGTACTTGGCAAAGAAAACAACAACAATGAGTTAATTATCCTTTGATACTTATTTTTTTTGGTATCGAACAAGGGAAAGAAATCATATTTGTCTAATGTGTTGGTTTAAGTTCAACTGCAGGTTCTGTGGACGCGGGCACGTTGCTCTGTCTCATCGTGACGCTCGGGTGGAAACGGCTACCAGAGGAGGTGGCTAGGCGAAAGAGTAACAAACATAACTCCCGTGGGGTGCCCATGGGTGGACGAGAGTCTGCCCCTTCACGGTGGGGAGTTGAAAGAAAGCTCCCACGGTCCTTTCACAAATCAATGCGCCGTTCCTCAAGGGATCGTTGCATCATTGGCGAGTCTCACACGGTTAGCTAGGGATATCATAGGAAAATGGCGGCCGCCACCGGTATCAACTTGGCCTTCGGCCATTACTTCTAGTCCATGTCCCCGGAGTGTCAGTTATATCGGAAACAGCAATTTAAACATTTCACAAAAGGGAAGGATTTCTTTCTCAGGCCATGAATTTCTTGTTCTTCTTCGTTCTTATTTTTCATGTTGGAGGATTCAGATCAGTAATCCTATATCTGAGTTAAACCGCGAAATGGTTTCCCGATTTCTCCATATAGTTTTGCTTCTATAGGAAAGTTTTGGGACGTCAGGCCTCTTGATAAAGGCTGCAGATTGGAAGGAATGGTCAGGATTATCTGGTGACGCTTTTACTGGGGCAAGTTTTGCTAGTCCCGACTTTTACCTTCCGGAACATATGTTGTCTCATTATGTTGTGTCCGGTTCACAGTCAAAAAAGTTATGAGTTAGTCATTTCGAAATAGCTTATAATATTCGTCCTTTTCTTGTTATTAGGATGTGAGCTGGTCTGATTCTCATTAATTCTACACTCTATCATTTTCATCATCTCTTCTGGGTAGAGATGAATTTTCATCTGTTTGTTCGTTCTTCCATCTTTGGAGAGGCCATGAATGATTGATTTGTCATTTACAAATCACTAAGCCATAAGAAAGTCGAAAGTCAAACATTAATTAAATGATCTTTTTTGTTGTTGTTGTTGGAAAGCTGGTAGGATTTTGAAATTTGTTGATTTTTTTTTAGTTTATATAGTAAAGTGCGAAGTTCGAGCAGCCCAAATTTGTCGGGAGGTTCGAACAGTTCACTTTTTATTGCTAAAACTTTTTTATTTGAATGTTTACCAAATTACTACTGTATTGCTACTACGCATGCGCCTTTTTTCTTCACTTCCGACACATTTTATTTCCTTTTCCTTGTAAAGGCTAAGTTCATGGCGAGGTCAAACTCAGGAGGTGTGGAATGCTTCTTTTTTACTACCCGGTAGTTAAGGGACTGGGTAATGGGATTAAGGCTATCTTTAAGTCAGATGGCTCATCAGATTAAAAAGACTATTTAAAGTTGTGGAGGGTGGGAAATGGTGCAATGGATAGTATTATTACGCTAGAATAGGAAGAAAATGACTTTATAGTGAAAATTAAATATTTAAACATTTTTTTCGATATATTTTCTTTGATCTTTTCGAACCTTCCAACAACCCAATCGAGCTTACTAACTGGGGAAAAATCCGTTCGAGGAAAAGTACACTTGGCGATACCTACCCTACACCTCTTTGACCTCGTATTTACTTTTAACTAAGCCTAGTAATACATTAAATCCAAATTATTTTTATAGAAAAAAGGACGAGGAATTCAGAGATACCATCAGTTTTTTTATAGGTCAGACCGTTGCGGTGTTATAAAAATCCAAACGTGAAAATTGCTCTATCGGCCTTAATCCTTTCGAGGTTCGCACTTTACTATAGCTCTTGTTATTTGTGCTGATTGAGACCTGTTTCTTTACTCGTTTACCAAACAGTTGACCCATATGGTGTATTTTTCGGGGATGTCTCTGAGTTTGTGCATAAACACCAACTATATTTTTAATCTACATATTTTTTTAGAGAAACACTTATGTATGTTACAAATGTAACTTTAGCATCTCTTAGGGTAAGTCAAGTATTATTGGTCAAATTATTTGGTAAGTTGTGTAAATTATTAGAAATCTCCTCTGTCTTAGTTTCGTGTTATAAAAAAATGATTAAGAAAAAAAAAGCAACTGCATCTATTACAGAACTATTCATTGATCCGAATGTATTGTAGTGTAACTGAGTTGATCATTTTCTATGTGTGTCTAGAGTGTCCGAAGGTCCATCGTGTGTGTGTTCATAGTACTTAAACAATTTCACGTGAGACTTGTTTGTGCAGGTTAACTCTTTACTGTACTCTTGTTGAATAAAACCATGATATTGGTATTTTTCTAGAGTTTAAGTAGAGCTATTTCATTACTTGTATTTACATACAGCAGAATTTTCAGACCTATACCAAACCTTTATGGAAAGATAAAGATGATTACATCCTGGCCCAAACCTCCAGCCGAAGAAAATAGATGGCCGCGGATAAGGTTCGATTCCTGGATCATGTTGACAACAGTCCCGAGCGCAAACCACTCTTAATCATCTTATTTACTAATATATAAAGTAATAATTATACTATCACAGCGAAAAAGTAATTTCTAAAATAAAACAAAGGTAGTAGAAATATTAAATTTATATTTATTTAATCACAATCTCAAACAGTTGTAATTTTATAACAAGTTATTATTTTTTTAGCTAATAAAAGCTCTTTTCTGTGTTATCGCCTCAAAACATTATTGTCAGATCTTCAATATTTTGGATAGCATTTATCTGTGGAGCAAAACGAAAAAAAAATGGTATCATAAACTCGAATGATTGAAAAATAAAACACTGAAATGTAACTATTTAAAATGTTTGCTTCCTATATTTTGTTTTTACTCTACCTAGACAGTCTCCTTTATATCCTTGTAGTCCTTGTGGGCCAGTGTCACCTGAAAAGTAAATATGTATAAGTTCTTCAAGTCTGAATATGATTAATAAATACATATGAAACGGGGGATTGATTTATATAAAACCACAATATTCTCTGAAATAAACCTCTGTAATAACGTACAATGTCTAAAATATATCTTAATGTTTGAATTAATTAAGTTGCAGTTAGTACCTACCTTTGTCACCTTTGGCTCCTTCTGGTCCATCTAGACCTTTGTCACCTGAAATTCGGAACAGTGGTGTGATTAAAACATTTTGTTTTTCCATTTCAGAAAGTTGTTTGTGTATATTACATATATATTATATTTATACATGTATCTCTGAAGGTATGATAATAACTTGTAAATATGAATTTGTGGTTTTACCTTTAGGTCCTTGGTCACCTTTATCACCTAAAATGTAAACAAAAACGATATTATTGGTATGATTTCATATCTCTTAAGAGAGCGTGAGAGAAAGAGTGAGAGAGAGATACACAGACAAATACTGAGAGAGACAGACAGACAAAATAAGACAAGACGCAGTCAGAAAGACAAGAAGTATGGTATGTATGTTTGATAGTGGTGCTTTTCCTATATAATTGCCATCCAGTTGTAACATCTATGTGGTTACTGTGACGAATTTGGTTAGTCAATGATGTTCTGTATATCGTCACATACCGGGGATTCATATTATTATTGACTTGATAACTCATATTCCATGAAGAAAGAAACTATGTTTTCTTCAACAAACTTTAATACAGCTTCTACTTTCTTGAACAAACACTTTCTCAATCTCTACTTTAATATAAATAAAAACTTCACTTATATAAACAACTTCTTAATAACAGACTTCCACTATTATTTCTTTATAAAGACAAAGAGAAGATTGATAAGAAGAAGATAAAACTACTACTATGCGGGGACCCCGAATAACTCCTTTTCCCTTAAGTTATACTTTTTCAAATCGTATCTTCCAGAAGCGTAGAACATTCTCTGATACTTATTTTAGTAACTTTGACCTTCTGAAAGATGACGTGTGTAATTTTTTTTCCTTAACCCCTTTCTATGATTGGCTATTCTAAAATTAACTTGTTTACGCTGGACAGCGCACTGACTTGACCTGGCGTCTAGAACTATCGAAAGGTCAAACTAAACTCGTTACAGTTACTTGCCTAACTTCATTATTACATGGAAGCATTCCTTACCTTTCTCGCCTTTGTCACCTTTAGGGGCATATCCTTGATCACCTACACAACAGAAGAAATATATGGATATGAGATAAATGTTAGTGTGAAGTGCTTCTCTGTGCGAGTATATTCCAAACAGATTTCCTACAAACTTACAAAGATAACAAACACACAAAATAACACAAACACAATAACGTACCTTTGTATCCTTTGTATCCTCTTTCGCCTATAAATAGAAACAGAAATAAATGTAATGATTAGATTGATTGAAGTGTATGTATGTAACACAAAAAAAGTTTAAATTAGTGGACTAAAATGTCTAATAATATATGCTAAAATGTGGAAGTGGTGTGGCTAGAAATTAGATTACAGTTTGATTTAACTCTTATCTTTCGGAATATTCTAAGATTTATTAACATGTTTAGACTGTTTAAATGAAAAATATTTAGGTTTTGGCTGTAAAGATATTCAAATTTAGTCCTGTACTGTACGACGTTAATAAAGCGTGTAAGGTATGGAATCATAATTTAAATGAACTCACCTTTGTCGCCTTGATCACCTTTCTCTCCAGCATCACCTACTTCACCTGGAAAAATACCTTGAGGTATTACTTTGGATATAATTATAATTTATCCTCTTATTGTGTTATAGTAATGCTAAAGATATTAATGCTCTTTATTACACTAATTTGTTCTATTGAATAAAAAAAGGAGTATAATTTTACCCTGAGGTCCATCGGCTCCTGTATCTCCTAAAATATAAAGATCAGAAGAAATTTAATTAGATATTACGTATTGTAAATTCATTAGTCTAAATGTTAACATTCTCTTATTCATACGTACGAAATGAGCGCAGATTCTTATTTGTATTTATAAACATTTTATCTTATCTTATAAAAGACAAATACAGACGTTACTTCAAATATAGAAGACGATACAGCCTACGCGAATTTTATGTCAATCTAGTCATGCATGTTAATCAGTAATATTAACTTATCCAAGTCATTGGTTTTCTGGCTGACTCAGGCAACCCAAAAGGGAAGAACGACTTTGTATATACTTGTCTTAGCATATGGAACAAGGAGTGTACCCTTACCTTTGTCTTTCTGAGTATTTTATAAGTGTTAGTATTTGTATTTGAAGATAATGATTCAGTGTTTTATGTATAGTAGCTACTTACTCGGTGATCAAAAGCATCACTATTACACTAACTTTAATATTTATATATTTGCAGGTAAAAAATATCAAAAACAAAAACATATATGTTAAATCTGTTAAAATATGGAGTAGATATAGATATTCCGAGTTAAAATTGTCATTAGTTACATTACTTGCAACAAATATTTACTCCGCTAGTAGCAACTCTCTTTAAAGTCTACATTTTACATTTCAATATTTCGAGCCCTACAATGTTAGGATCTAACAGTTCGTACCTTTTTCCCCTGGAGCTCCTTGATCACCGGTTTCACCTAGAGGCAGAAGAAAATAAAACCAAGGTGATTGTAAGTCTTGTCAACCATTGAATGTAGTAAATGTCGTCATACTTACAGTTACATTTTAAAGAAATTGTATGGTTTACCCTTTTCTCCTTGTTCGCCTTGAGGTCCTGAAAGTAACAGTAAAATAAAACCAAAATAAATAATTGGACTAAATGTACACATTAGGACAATCACTCTACATTATACGACTCGTTTAAATAATCATTCTAATTAAACAAAAAGTTGTATGAGAGTTGTTATGATCATTATATCTTATTTAATGATATTGGTAAAGCAAAATGCTTTTTTTTTATCGCATAGGGGTTAATAACTTCGTATCAGACTGAGATTTTGTAATGATTTGTTGTATTGATTTGTTGTATTGATTTGTTGTATTGATTTGTTGTTTTGATTTGTTGTAATGATTTGTTTTATTGATTTGTTTTATTGATTTGTTTATTAATTTGTTGTATTGATTTGTTTTATTGATTTGTTGTATTGATTTGTTGTATTGATTTGTTGCTAATTGCTCACCTTGTTCTCCTTGTTCTCCTACTTCACCAGCTGGCCCTTGTTCACCTGACAAGAAAAAACACAATCTTAATAGTGGATCACCACTTTTCACTTATTAATTAACAACAACTCATAAATAGTATGTATCTAGAATAGCCATAAGTAGATGTTCATTTATAATATAAACTGATTTTGAACTCATCTTCATAATTTATGGACGCCTATTTACCTTGAGGTCCTTGGTCGCCTTTATCTCCTATAATAAATATAGGTATGAAATATTAAAAATCATTTTATCTAATTTTTTTAAGCAAATAATTGTATTCATGATAGCTTTAATATTAAGTTTTAATACAATGATGCTGTATAATATAATGTGCAAAAAATCTTTAAAATATAAAAAATTGTCAATTTTGTAAAGGGTAAATAAAGTTTGCATATAAGTTGTGTAGTGATATCAAATAAAGGCTGATTTTCAGAAAACCACTTTGTCATTTCATTTCAACCTCAGCGCAGTTTTACCTTTATCTCCTTGAGGTCCAACAGGTCCATCAGGTCCCTTGTAGCCTAGAAAATAAACACATGTAAATTTGTTTACGACTTCAAGATTAAACTTTTTGTTTTCACACCATTCTTTTCTACTTGCGATCTTCTTATCTTTCTTATCTTATATAATAAAGACGTTACTTCAAAATAGTTGATGGGGAGAAATGAGGAAAAGGTCATCTGTTTCTATTGTCGATGATTATCATGGGGGTCATATGACCGGAGGCTAACTACATTGAACAAAATGGAGGTCTACAAGTCATGTGTTTTGAGCATATCACTGTACGCAGTGAGTCACGGACTAAAATATGCAAAGCAAGAGAAAACTAAATCCTCTGGAGGATCTTGAAAATCACATGGCATAAAACTATGATATACTGAGATACTTGATCGAACGGGTTTTCCTATCATCTTTACAATCCTCAAACTCTTTGTTTTGTATGCCAAGCGCTTTGACAGTCAGCCACCACCATAAGGTAGCTAATGTTTATGTTATTGCTATAAAATTTCTATTTCTACAAAACATGACAGTGGTCCTTTCATTCTTTACCCAGTCTAGCCAGTTTTATTTTAGGCATTAGCCAGAAAAATTGGGCATCAATGTACAGATGACGGCCTTGTCGTGTGGTATGGGCTCAAGACTGTCTTCCGGTGGTAGAGAAGGTCCAAAGTTTAAACCCAGCCCGTTGCCATCCCTCATCTAGGAGGAACTTATTTGCAAATGTTAAGGCATTTCCGATATATGCACAACATCGGGAGGCTAAGTGCGGCTGGAGCTTGGCTTGCTTGACTACCTAGAAGGGGGCTCGAGGTTCGACACCCAACTCGGGCAGAGTTGTGTTTACTGAGCGCCCAAAGGCAGCACGGGAAACCAACTCCTAGATACCCCCTCCCTCCCACTGGTCCACAAATATGATTGGACCAAAGCGCTCTGAGCATGCTATAAGCATGAAAGTAGCGCTATATAAAAGCTATAATAATTATAATTGTTTCATACTTAATGAGTTCATATTTTATTTAAGAATGAGTTATTCTAATAGTCTTTATTTATATCCTTACCTCTTGGCCCACTTTCACCTTTGTCACCTAGAGGGTCGCAGAATAAATTATAGAGTTAAGCTTTGAATATTATGAAAAGTGTACTGAAATGTATTAGTTGTGTTAACAATGCATGTGTCTACTCTTTATACATGGGATACCAATAATTCAATTTATTAAATTATTAAAATATCACAAATATATCAATTACTTCATTTACATTTCTTTTCCGTGGTCATGTAGGCGTAGATATGTTGTTGTTTTTTTAAATGACGTAAAATTCCAATCAACTTTTAAATGTATCAAATTATTTTGTTTCAGAAACGAAATTACTATTCTCTTACCTTTTTCACCCTGTGGTCCTTGTGGTCCCTGTGGTCCTTGCTCGCCTAGAAATAGCAGACAAGAACAAAATTACACTTATGACAATTAACAAACTGATTATATATTTTTTCCATTAATCTCTTTCACAATCTATAACATATAAAATTGTCAATTATAGTCTCACCTTGAACTCCTCTGTCGCCTTTATCTCCTGGGAAACAAAATGAAACAGGTTGAATTTTTGTACAGATTATTTTTGTACATAAAGTAACTTTGTTTAAAGTCAAATTTAATCTAAAACTTGACGCTAGCTACTTTGTATTTACCTTTTTCTCCTTTGAGTCCCTGGTCACCTTTAACACCTGTAATATGTGTCACAGTCAAAATAGTTAAATTATTGGACCTTATTGAACTTTGGTGCATTGTGTGAATACAGACAGTGGAAATGTTAAAAATGAACATGAGTTGGGTAAGACCGGAAGTAAGGTCGAATGAAATAATTGCATTATAATTATCATTATGTTATTGAAAATATATACAGTAAATTGATAATATATAGGCCTATGGATCGTTATATTATGCCGAATATTACAGTACAAATAATTCGTTTATATTTATTGTAAAATCATAAGACTAGGTCAAATACTTGTTTCCTTACCTTTAGGTCCTACTGGGCCAGTATTTCCTTTGGGTCCTGAAAATTTGTTTTTAGAATATTAGGAATATTTAAAAGTCGGACTTCGATTGGTGTAAACCACAAAACCTATTACTTAATTACAAACATTTAATTGACAAAATATATAAGGCATTCTCTGAATAATACTTTCACATTGAATTAAAAAATACAGGCTATTACTATTACTACAGTACTATTATTTGTAATTTTATCCACTATGTTTTTGTGTATTATTAATTGTTTAGTAAGCCACATGCTTTTGCGGGCGGTAGGGAGAGGGGTTATCTATAAAATGAACAAAGCATTGTTCGATTTAGAAAAAAATATATTGTTCTTGATAAATTTAAAATAAAATTTATTTGAATTAATTAATTAATGATAATAAATTAAAAATTATAATTTCTGGGCTTTTCGGAAATAGTTTTAGTTACTCTAGGAATAACCTTAACGTTTGTATTTCAAATTAAAATTAATACGACAACTTACCTGCAGGGCCTGGAGCTGTGCAGTAGGATTTAATCTCTTTACAGTAGTTAGAAGCCTCTGAGAGCTGTGAGTATGTGTTAAAATACAGACATTAACAAAATATACAGAAATTAACAAAAAAATAAAATGTTTCCTGCTAATATACACACACAAAATCAAACTATATAAGAAGCGTTGCTAAAAAATAACTAGATAATTTTTTTTTAGATCAATCGTATTACGGTATCTGTTGTAGAGTAACACTGACGTTTGTTGAACATTTTCTTAAAGCCACAAGCAGTGAACAATTTTACGACTTGAAACAAAAGTAAACCTCTAGCTTGACTTACAGAAATGTAGTTGGAGTAGGCTCTCTTGTTTCTGGAAACTTTCTCTACTTCCGATTTGTTGTCCTCGTGTCCTACAGTTTCCTGTTCGCCCTTCAGGTCAATCATTTTCAGTGTCTGGAGGCTGTTGATGGTGCTTCTCAGAGAATTCATCTCAACGTAACACAGTA
The DNA here is from genome assembly GCA_021533235.1 of Biomphalaria straminea. Taxonomy (NCBI): domain Eukaryota; kingdom Metazoa; phylum Mollusca; class Gastropoda; family Planorbidae; genus Biomphalaria; species Biomphalaria straminea. The sequence goes on from JADKLZ010006049.1 coordinate 33,160, forward strand.
CAAAGGTCAAGGTGAATGCAACAGTCAAGCATCCCACCAGGACGTAGAGTCCTTTAAAGTGTGATTTTGAGCCGTCCATTTTTGGCTAAGTATACCTTCAGACGAAAT
>JADKLZ010006050.1:0-12085 GCA_021533235.1 Biomphalaria straminea
CAGTGAGTCATGTCTTACAATATGACTTACCCAGCTCTGCTTTCGCATCTTCACAGTGTATTATTATGTATCTTCTTACCTAGCCAGTGTTGACTTGTAAATGTACAAAATCATTTCTCTTCTTTTTCTGGTATCTGATACCTAGCATTTTTCTGTAGCCTTTACTCTCAAAGGCTTGAACATTTCCTTCAGTCTCAGCGTTCGATGCAAGAGTATTTTAACCAAATAGAAGTACAGAGACCTTGGAGCAAAGAATACAGTAACAATGTTACTGGGAAACTGATAGTACACTTCACTGTTTGCTCATTGCAGCGTGTACCAAGCTTAAACGTACTTTTATCTCTTTCATTGATTCTCCAGTTCTTGTAATGCTTGACCTTAAGTATTAAAACGAGTCAACTTTTCTAATGTCCGACCATTCAACTGTATGTAACACCTCATACTTTTGCACCACTAAATAGTATGTTGTTTACTTCAGCATTGATTCCCCCTCCCCCAACTAATCTAGCTGCAGCATCGAGTTGTGAAGTAAAATGGAAGCCTGGTCTGCATTTTCTCAAATGAGGTCTATATTATTTGCAAGCCTGAGATTTAAGATTGGCCGTCCATTTGTGATCAAGCTATTTGTTCAATCACTTCAATGGTTCAACTTCTACCTGCCGTGAAGCTTGCCATTAGAGTTGAAAATTATTCTTAGCTTTTCTTTTGAGTGTTGAACATTCATCTTTGCTCTTCTCTTGAATGTTGAAAATTATTCTTAACTTTTCTCTTAAGAGTTGAAAATTAATCTTTGCTTTTCTCTTGTGTGTTGAAAGTTATTCTTAGCATTATCTTGCTGGGGTGACTGATCAGACTTTTCGTTCTTTTTGTATTGGCATTGTCTCAAGTTTCCTTTATTTGGCAGTGAAGTAATTAATGATTGTGTCCATTCTTTTCGTCCCATATTTTCTGCAAGATTGTTCTACAACAGTTTGTTATATGTGAGTAGCTGTGTTTTTTAAAGTTTTGATGGCATCTATCAATTCCAGACCACTTGCCATTTTTAAATGATATTATTATTATTTTTCTATCACCATCTGTAATAATGCTTGACAAAGTACCATAGGCCATACTATTCAATCAGCACCTTATAAACCAGTGTTCTTCAACGGGGGCGATATCGCCCCCTTGGGGGGCGATTTCGAGATTTTGGGGGGCGCTGGGAGCCAAAGGGGCGGTACGGGGGCGATTGGCACAAAAGTGGGCGGTAAGGGGGCGCTGGACACATAAGGGGCAATCGGTGGTGAAGAGAAAAAAACAAAAGAAAAAAAAAAGAAAAACGTTTTCAACGTAGCACATTTTCTTCAAAGCGGCACTGGCGAAGTATATATAGACAAATAATCATTTCACTTTTAGAGTTCGGGAATTCCATGTTTCTTTGATTAATAAAACCTATTGCTATATTTATTTTCACTGCAGCAGTAAGTGTGTATTTTTGCTCACAATTTTAATGGCTTAAAACAGTTTGTAGATTGATAAATAAACAAGGTAATAAGCTTTTTAAATTATAGTTTATTATATCTACAGTAACATAGTTATATAATAAATAATTTTAAACAATGTTTATGCTATTTGGTTTAAATAATAAAGCTAGCGTTAGAATAAATGAGTGTAATGTTCATTTTACAGTGAAAGCATTGACAATGTCGACCAAGAAAAAAACTCTCCAGTATTCAGCAAATTATCTCTCCATGGGTTTCATAGAATCGCCTGAAGATAAAATAATTCCATTGTGTCTACTTTGCATGAAAACATTTTCCAATGAGGCGATGAAACCAAGTCGGCTTCAGGAACATGAATGCCTTGCATCCTGATAAAAAGGATAAGTTCATTGAGTATTTCAAAACTATTCATGAGCAATTTAAAAAAACGCTCGACTATTCAAACAATATTAAAAAAAAAACAGCAAAGCAGAAGACGGTTTGATGGCATCTTACAAAATTGCAGAGTTAATTGCAAAAAATCAAAAGTCACAAACTGTTGGTGAAAAATTGATAATCCCAGCTTTAAGAGAAGTCATTTCCACAGTGATGCATCAAGATCCAAATGAGATTTTGAAAGTATTACCGATAAGTGACACTTCGATTCAAAGACGGATTGATGAAATGGCCAGTGATGTGTAGCAACAACTTTTAAGGAAACTTCAAACTAGAAAATTTTCATTGCAAATAGATGAGTCAACATTGATTGATAATTCTTCATTATTACTTGGTTATGTGCGATGTTTTGATGATGATTTCAGTGTTAATGAGGAGCTTATCTTTTCTGAAACAACTTACCCGTGACACAAAAGGGGAGTCTTTTTTACCTTAGTAAAGCATTTTTTTTGCAAACAATGAAATACCTTTACAAAATTTAGAAGCTTGTGCAAGTGATGGAGCACCATCAATGGTTGGACGCCACAAAGGCTTCATAAGTTTATGAAAAAAGAAAATCCAGAAATGTTTATTATTCACTGTGTGATTCACAGGCAACATCTCGTTGCTAAACAACTTAGCCCACAGCTTCATTCATCTTTAAATATGATTATAAAAACTGTAAATAAATTAAAAACCCATGCCAAAAATGAGCGCATATTTCAACAGCTGTGTGAAACAAATAATGAGCAACATGTTAAACTCTTATTATACACTGGGGTTCGCTGGCTTTCCAAAGGGAATTGTCTTGCTCGTTTTGCTGAACTTTTCAATACAATTTTGGAATTTTTCAAGCAACAGGAAGATTTATCTGTTTGCAATGACTTGAAGAAGGTCAAAAAAGATTTACTTTACATGGCAGGGATCTATCATAAAATGAATCGAATGAACTTGCAGCTGCAAGGAAAGAAGTTAACCCTTATCGATACAAAGCAGATCATTGTCTCTTTTATTGAGAAATTGAATCTCTTTTACCACAATATTTCCAGAAAGGAATTTTACAATCTCCCAGAACTCGCTTTGTTGACTAATGAATTACTGCTTGAGGACATTGACGTCTATGCTACTCACCTGAAAATGCTCTAGGAAGAAATGGAAACTCGCTTCCAGGATGTCATAAATTTAAAAATTGAAACATGGAAGATTAATCCTTTTGAAACATCTGTCACCGATGTTCATGTTGATTTGCAGGAAGAAATGGTAGAGTTACAAAATGATATCACCAGTCAAATGAATTTCAAAAGAGGAGGCACAGAAGAGATGTGGCTGCAGCGATTTGTTCCTGTCAAATACCCAAAACTATGGTCAAAAATGGAATTGCTATTTTTAGCTTTCCTTCAACTTATATGGCTGAAACTGGATTTAGTGCCGTTACAAACATAATGAGTAAACAAAGAAATAGACTTGATGTAGCCACTAGAGGAGACCTACGCCTTGGTTTGACTAATTTAAAGCCTGACATTTCTAACATTGTTAAACTGCATGAGGCACAAGGTTCCCATTAGTTCAAGCTTAGTTATGTGTGATGAATTTTTTTTTTAATTAAATATAAGACTAAATGTAAAATTTTAATGTGAAAAAAAATAATAGTAGTCTATAATTTAACATTCATCCATCCATACTAGTTGCGCTACTGCCCATGGAGGGCTTTGACCTGCTTCAACACATCTCTCCATTCAGGTCTCTCCTGAGCCTTTCGTCTCTACGTCCTTACCCCAAGCTGTTGCAGATCTGCCTCCACATCATCAATCCATCGCTTTCGGGATCTGGCTTTGGGTCTCCTGCCTTTTGGTTTTCGCCTGTATAAAATTTTCTTTCCTCTGTTATCTGGCATTCTTTCAAGGTGACCTGCCCAACGTAGTCTGTTCTTTTTTTTCTGTCACTATCGGTGGGTATTCATACAACTGAAATATAACATGGTTAGTGCGTGTTAGTGCGTGTTGAAGCAGGTCCACCCTGTTTCATCTTGTAAAGTAGTGGTGATTTTCATAAGAATTGTTCGTGACCAAGTATTAAGTAGATTTTTGGCTGTCTTTGTTATTGTTTAGGCTTCACTTGCATACTTGATGCTGGTCTTATTATGCTTTTGTATATTACTTTCTTGGTTTTCCTTAATATTGATATTTTTAATGTAAAAAAAGTTAAAGACAATCAGTTTAACTTTTCATATTTATATCCTGTAAGCTATTTTTTTTTTACTAATAATTTAAGATTAATTAACAATATGTAAGTTACAATGCCAATATAAATCAATACATGTTCTTTTTGTACAATTTACCATCTGGATTTTTTTATATTTTTTTTTACTATTATATGTCCCTTAGGGGGGCGCTGGAGATTTTTTAAAGAGAAAATATTCGAAAAGGGGGCGGTGGGTTAAAAAAGGTTGAAGACCACTGTTATAAACAGAGGTCTTCCAATAAATCTATTCTCATGCCAAATAATCAAGCTAGCTCATATGTTTTATAGCTATTCGTTTTATCTAGAGCACTGTCAGATGTCATGTTCTACAATTGGCATAGTATATAAGTAAATTAACAGAAATAATCATTAAGACTCTTTTAATGAATAGTACCGTTGTTTATTATCGAGATATGCACAAGTGACAAATGTCAATTCATATTGACTCACTTCGCGCTCTCTGTGCAGCAAAGGTCTTCTATAACATTGTCATTTGGTCATCAAGCTAGTAATTCTTTTCTCAGAGATATACATCAACTGTTCAATTTCGAGGATATCGTTAGAACCATTTTTTAGATCAGCATCCGCCCACCCTCAAAGAACGAGTGACTTGAATAGTTTTATTGTAAAAAGATGTTTTTATAATAATTTGTAAACTTTCATTTTCTATTTAAAACACATTAAATTTGAAGTTTTTTTTTTAAATTCTACTACTAATTCTTAAAATCAAATTTGTATTGAGACATTAAAGTCCAGCTAAATTGAAAGGCATGTATCTATAAATGTTGCTTAACTTGGCTTATGTTTTTTCATTGAACAGAATGTTTACAAATGTTTAGGTATATTATTTATTTTTGTAAAGCAATGAAGCAATTTACAGAACCTGATGCATTGGAACTTCTTATTCTTCTAGACAGCTTTATTGCTGCTGAGCTTTGAGCTCTTTTGCAGACTGTGCTAAGGGAAAAAAGTGTGCTGTTTTCTTCAGTTGTTCAACACTGCCGTACAGGGTGTTGGTTATGTTTGGCTGTAGTGGAAGTAAGGTCTGGCTAAGGTGGATTAAGAAGGGACATTCCAGGAGGATATGGTTTACGGTTTCATAAGGGTGGAGCAGTGTCTACAAAGGGGAGATGTGTTAAATTTATTTTGTTCAGAAAGTCCTGTTCTTAATTGGAAAATTGATATTTGCGTGGGAAGAAGTTAATACTGTCCAGTTTTTTTAGGCATAGTCATTTCTTTGTACATGACTCAACCTGTGTTTCCTGATGCCCACTCCACTTTGTGATTGTTGACTAACATTGAGCTTAGAGTGAGGTAGTTAACAGGTCTATCTGGTTGTTCCATAGATGATGCTTCCTTTGATAGCTTATCTGCCTTTTTATTTCCTATCATTCGAATGTCTCTATGGATCCACTGTAGAGTTGTATGTAATTATTTAATGTATGTGGACTAAAATTGCATGCATGTGAACTTAATTGTATTTAATATTTCTATTATTAAAACAAACTTAAGTTACCTTTTCATACATCTCGCTCTATAGGGCAGATGATGTTAGGATAATCTATTACTATATATTTTATTATTATTTATGATTTTTCCTTTTAATTAAGCAGCAAGTTTGAGCTCATATATTTTTTTTAAAGAACAAAACACTTAGAATCTATTTCTCTTTCATTTTCAACTTAAATCTAAAAGATAAAAAATAGTATGTCTTTTTCAATGATAAATATTATTCTTTATTTCATTGAATTCAAACAAGTTAAAAACTCTTCAACAGATATTTTTGGACTTCTGTATTCTCCATCTAATAGTATGGTTTCTTGCAATTTTCTGTAAATAAAAGTAAAGAAATAAAATTAAAGAAATATATCAAAAGCAATTATAAACACTTTTTTTTACAAGATTAAGATATAAAAGTATAATATAATTTTGTTTAATAGAGTTTCGGCATCTACATACGTCAACTTTTCTAGTATGTTTTACACAGCATTGCTCTAGTCATAAAGTTCAACATTAAATATTCATTGTTACAGTGCTGTGTTTGGTCCAGTCCATAGTTTTCTGTATTGAAAGATTGTTAATTATTCTTAAAACTATACATTTTTAAATAGCTTCTTACGAGCACAATCTCCTTTAGGTCCAGCGGGTCCTTGGTCCCCGGTTTCACCTGAAAAAGTTCATGAGAAATAAAACATCAAAGTCGAATTGCGTTTTTTTCCCTAATCAATGTTTATTTTGTTAAGAATTTAGTCATGTGAACACTTAAGATTTTTTGTTGGAGCGTAAAGATTGTAATTGAATTTTACAGGCAAGCAATTTAATTTAAATTATTTACTTTTCTAATCTGTTCACTTTATAACATGGATAGATATTGTCAACATCTAAAAATAAATTCTACGTATTTCCACATTACTAACTTTCTATTGTTAGTTTCAAACGTTTAAGGGACTAATTCAACTTATACCACTTGATCAATCAAGTACAATTTCTTTCCCTTTTTCGATTCCAAACAAAATAATTAATTATCAATAATCAATAACTATTTTTTCTTTAAAATTGATTCTTCTTTTGTCAGGTACAAAAAATAATTGTGCAAAGTTTCAACGCTTTTATTTATGTATTTATTTATTTTCTATAAAGTTAAATGTAGATGTATTCAATAGCAGGGGCGGCCCTAGCAGTGCGCGGGGCCCTGGGCGAGCGTCATGTGCGGGGCCCCTAGCCGTAAAGGTAGACTATATATATATATATATATCGTACCACATCTCGCTAACGGGCTAATCCTTCTCTAATGCTGCAACAATAACAATACAGTATGTTCGCCTCAAAGCTGTGGGCCTTATTTTTTTAACAAAACATAGAACGTTACGTAGGGTACTGCTGGCTTACTATTTCCCTCTGAAGTACATTATATACTGTATTTTAATTGTTCTGCATCAACAGATGCAAATAAAAAAACACTCGCCACTTTTAATAGTATGTCGCCTCTCTCACTCTGCTAATTGAAGCCAATAGGATGTTCTTTAAGAATAAAGTGTTCTATAGGAGTTACAGTGGTCCATTCACTTTCGAAGACCCGACTTTTGCGGAAAGGATGTATCACGTTGTTTTTTTTTTAATAATTTATAAAAACAAGGTTACAAGGACAGTTTGTGTGAAAACACAAACTCAAAATCTGCCCCTGAAGTGGTCCACCCAGACAGGTAAAAAATGAGGTTTCAATATTTTCAGAAAGAACATCAGAATGAAATTCTATCAATGACAACTAAATGACAGAGTAGAATGGAGAAAGAATGTTGACAGATCTTGTGTAGTGCCCCAGTGAATTTTATCGGTTACTTTACCACATTATGACACGTGATATGAAAAACTACTTATTAATTGTTGTTTTAAATTATGTCCAACTTATATGCATACTAAATAGATTTTTTGTCTATGTAAATGTAGTAGTTAGTATAACAAAACTTACTTAACTTAGCAATACAAATGTCTAAAAAAATGAAAAAAAAAAACGTTTTCATATAAACCTGTTTAAAAGGAGTAATACATTATCTCTTCTATTTCAGAGCTTTCGGTGTTTGTTAACATTAATAATGAATAATTGTAAAAGTGATGTATTTTTCTGAAAGAAACTGCTTGCATACGTGATTTAAAAATTAGATTTTACGGTTTTAGAAAAAAAAAAGTAGCCGTTGCATCAGAACTTTGAATGGTCTTAAATATTATGATGTCGGATTTTCACTAACTTTCTAGTTTACGAGATCTAAACGCAACGGATGGACGGACAGACATTCCACACAAAACTAATAGCGTCTTTTCCCCTTTCTGGGACCGCTAAAAATACTCCCGCGTTTTTTTTTTTTCAACACGTTCACACAGTAGCCAAATGGGAAAAGAAAACTTAATATGTCATGCTGGAAGCTGATTTGCCGAAATAACTGTACAAGCACACCAACTGGTGATACTGTTTATATCCGAAAAATATTATACGTTTATGAAATGAAACAGCTTACTGCGAAAATCTGATCTTCGCGTGCGGTCTTAGGACGTATCACCAGCGACAGTCGAGAATACACCGTACAATTGTTTACTTATTTTCAGTGCTTTTTTATTATAAAAAAATTAATGGATTGCCTAATTTTTTAACTATTAATAAATTAATAATAAACGCTAAAATTCAAGAAAATTAATATTTTTTCCCCACATTGAAAAAAGTGAAGTACGCCGTACGACGTGACGGTTAAAAAAAGCACTGATTATTTTCATTAAATAATCAATTGGTCAAAAGTTCCATTATTGTTACTACAAATGTATTTTTCATATACAATTTTTCATAATGCAAATAGTAGTTTAAACTTTATCACTACGCATTTTCCAAATAAAATCCGATTAGACGTCGAAACGATTAGGAATGGTTGCTTCTACTTATATGTTATTATTGTAAACGTTAAACGATGATAGCCTCTAAACTCGGCTGTCTTTACCGAAACAAAACGGTATTTCGAAATAAAAAATGTAATCTTAAATAGCAATTGGTATATTTGGTATAGTGGGAAAATATTGAGTAACAAGTCCTTGTTTATGACCACTCATTTAGTTTTCGAAGTTGGTAACAATAAAATCTCCCAGCGCGGGGCCCCCCTCAGGCGCGGGGCCTGGGGCGGTTGCCCCAGTTGCCACCCCCTAAGACCGCTACTGTTCAATAGCCATTAGTTTCTATTAGTTTCAACAGATACAAATGTCAATAATCTCACTTACCTTTAGGTCCTTGAGGTCCTTGTACGCCTTGAGCTCCTTGGTTGCCTAAAATAGTCAAAGCACTTGTAAGTCTCGAGACAAATGGTCTATACTACATTTAACTATTCTGTGTTATATTCCTAGGGTTAGGTCTAGTTTCTCTAGTTAGCGTAAATAGTAACATGTGATTACCTTTAGGTCCTTGGTCACCTTTATCACCTGAAAAATGAAAAGTAATTGTTTGAGAAACAGCTTTATTGAGCTTAATTAATTAAGCGAAGAAACAAATCTCGGTGTATCCAATAAGTGATCAGACTTTATTAATGGTATATGTTCGTATGTCAAGAAAGCGAACAATTATGTTTAGGTACAATTTATATCCGCGTGGTTTTGACTAGTAGGGAACTCACCTTTATCTCCAGGTTGTCCTTTGTATCCTGGGGCTCCAGGGTAACCTATAAAAATTGTAAACAAAAAGTTCTTTTCGGATTGTATAGAGAGAATTTCCAAACTATTGATATTTAGAAAAGGTTAGACAAATCTTACAACAGGTGAGCACAGTAAAATAGACGACAAAAAGATTGAGTGTGACAAAGGCAATGGAACAAAACCAAACTAAAAGCAATACAGATTGTAAAATAGGAGAGTTTTGATATAACGTGACAAAGTGCCTTATTGTAGAGCGTTTCTTCAGCTAAATAAATTCTGAAAGATTTCAGCCAACTAAGACCTACATATAAAAGTAGAAGAAATTGTTTTGTATTGCTGGGTCCAGACCCCGAACTGTCTTGTTACTACACACTACTTACCTTTGTCTCCTCTTTCACCTCTTGGACCTACAGAGAAAAAAAATGTTATTAATGATATAGGGATACTAATTTATTAATGTATATATACTTATAGGATTAGGTGTCACGAAAGATAGATGGGTGAAGGGCCAATTTTGTTTAAAGTTGTAGTTTTCCTTTTCTTAAAATAAAAATTTAATATTTTTGCAGATTGAACATTTTTTTTAAATAAAACTGTTTGCTTAAGAATAGAACTTCTATAAAATGTTAAAGCCTTTTTGTGTTTTATATAAATCGTATATATATATATATTTTTCTGAACATACCTTGATCACCTTTCTCACCCTTGTCTCCTTGATCTCCCTTATCACCTGCACAGAGAATATTTAGTCATAAGTTACTATAAAGTTGTAGACTTTAAATAAGATTATAGAACAAAAAGTAGCTCAAGCAAGCATGCCTAAAATGTGTATAAAGTATACATACCTTGTAGTCCATCGGCGCCAGTATCACCTGAAACACAAATCAATACATTATTTTAAAAGAACATTTTACAGTCGTTTGATTTGATCGCTTTATTTATGACCCGGCTTACCATCATCAAGGTTTAAATAGAAGCGAAACATACACGATATCTTAAATGTGACTTTTGTATGTAGCTCACGAAGAACATTTATGGATTATATTGCATGCATTCATTCTAGGCTCTCTTTTATTAAGGGTTTACGGTACTTGGCATACAATGCAGGGTCATCAGCAAAATGAATGCAAGGTACTTATTTAAAATTCCGAGTCAAAAAATCTTCTTTACAACCTCTTGTCTTCTAAACAGGAAAACAAAAGGTCCAGTATTTTCAGATCAGTACATATTATCTTTTATATCGCGCTTTGGGGCCCAAGTAATTTATAACGAGTTACCTCCCTTAAAGCCTAAGTCTCTCTAAACACAATTTAGTAAACAATATCAACATCATTGTCACTGCTAAAAACGTACCCTTTTCACCGTCTGGTCCTGTTTCACCTTTGTTACCTGGAAAATAAATAGAGGTGTATTAAAATGTATGTATGAAAATATAAGCTCTAAATCTTTAACCTCCATATAAAATGACAAATAAATTGCGTGTACATAATGGCTAGGGAGCTCAATATTCATCTCTCACCTTGTGGTCCTTGCTCTCCTTGATCACCTGAAAAAAAATGTAAGTTTTTATTATTAGTATTTAATTCTGATACTCTCTATATCTGCAGTCATTCTAATTGAAACAATAATAGTAATTTATTGTTAAATATAATATTATATAGCTATACCCAATCAAGGGAAAGGCTTCGGGAGTCAACCCTGAGGAAAAATCAGGAGCTGGCGACCCTAAGGCAGTTTGCAGCACCAAGTGCTACACTCTGGCAGAACCTGCGACGCTGCTGACCCCAAACTGTATCGGCACTGCCGTTCCTTTGGATACATCAGCTGCGTGGAGAGGGGGGAACTGATGTGTGGGCGACATCGTTCCGACCACAGCTTATGCCCAGGCATTCATCTCATGGAAATGAGATGATCCATAGTCGCTTCGTGACTGACGGTGGCCAATATTATATTTATTTTCTAATTGTGTACTTAGAGCCATTGCTTAATATTTCTACATTGACTATGTCATGTGATGTCACACTACGATCTATATTTTAAACAAATGCCTGCGAAGTTTCTGTCATTACCTTGTGGGCCAGTATCTCCCTGTTCTCCTTGAGGACCTGTCTCACCTGTGAGAAAAATAAATGCCAAATTAAAATATTGAAAAAAATCAACAAATACAATGAGTAGTTTCCTCCAGATAGACTAAAGCACGCTAAAATATTGAATTCTAAAAAAAAATATATATCTCACCTTGAGCACCAGTCTCACCCTTAGCACCTGGAAAAAAAAGTGAGACATTAAGGTGTTATGCTTCTTTTGCGTTAAGACAGAGGTGGTAGACATAAGATAAGCAGGAAGACAATGGATGCATATAGAAGATAGGCTGGAGGACAGAGGAGGTAGACAGAAGATAAGCAGGAAGACAATGGATGCATATAGAAGATAGGCTGGAGGACAGAGGAGGTAGACAGAAGATAAGCAGGAAGACAATGGATGCATATAGAAGATAGGCAGGAGGTTAGAGGGGGTAGTCAGAAGATAAGCAGGAAGACAGCAGATGCATAAAAAGATAGGCAGGAGGTTAGAGGGGGTAGTCAGAAGATAAGCAGGAAGACAGAGGATGCATATAGAAGATAGGCAGAAGAACAGCGAATGGTAGCATAAGAAAGTTGTTTCTTTTAAGACGGTATTTAATTAAACAATGATGTAATGGTCAAAGTCTGCAGCCACTTTCAATGCATTAATGTATGGTTACGTTAGGGTCAAAGACTTTTCACATTTATAATTTTTAGAAA
>JADKLZ010006050.1:17990-30716 GCA_021533235.1 Biomphalaria straminea
TATCTCGTTTATCTTTCATTAGCACATATTTTGGCCCATAGCTACGCTATATTTGCATATCACCTGATCATAATTTGGATGGGTATGATACATGGATTTATGTAATAAACAAAGGCATACTGCTCACGGCGATATTAAAAAAAAAATCCATTAGTTATGAAAATCTCTTTTGACAAATGTCAACACATCCTTAAAGATGTTTAGATTAGTCTATGTCTATATTTGCAACACGGCTGGATCATTTCGTTTTTCTGTGCTTGATCAGATAGAGCCGAGTCGACTCCGTTTCATTTTATTAAATTGAACACTATAAAATGGCAAACCCTTACCCTCCCCAAGTCTTTCTTTTATTCTATCCACGCGAAAAGATATTTCAAATTGATGACAGTTTTACAATTGAAAAGAGTTGGCTTGTGGGATTGTTGACCTAATTCTAAGACTGTTACTTTTTTTGTTACATATGTGTTTCTAGATTTTAAACGATTTTATTTTCTTCACCTGAACCTGCGAGTGATCAGAATTTAAAACAAAAGAAAAATATTTTTATTTATTTTGATATGTTTAATTTTCTACTTTGATGTTTGCTTTTCCAATTGACAAGTGGAAGAGATTAAAAGTAAAGTTCCCATTTCAGACCTTGTGGTCTATAGGGAAATGATGTAAAGGACATCTGATTCTGTGGCCTACGGTTAACAAGGGTGTCATGTAGTCAGCACAACGACAAACAGCCTTTACTTTTCCCCAACTAATGTCAGGTACCCATTAGAGCTGGGTGGGCCCAGATGCGCCCATAGATCCCGAAATTTAAAATCTTTACCGCTGTTCTTTTTTAATTGACAAGAAGAAGAGATGACCACGCAAAGAGATGACCACGCAAAGAGAAGACCACGCTATTTTCTTTGCTAGGACCCAAAAATCAGAACCTACACCAAATCTCATACAAAATTCTACTGAATCGTTTCTCAGCTGGGGAAGAATGGAGTGAACAATTCACTCCATGACTACTATTTTCTGTGTGTGTTTATGAAAACAAAAATTTGTTGTATTTTTATTATAGTTAGAAATCTACATTTGAATACTAATTCAATTAGAACATTATTAACGATTTAAAATAAATAAAATCGTCATTTCATCTTTTATTAAAATCTTTTTTTACTGCTTTCGCGAGAGACGTTTAGCAAAAAGAATGATTCAAAAAGCTTTTTTCAAGAAAACAATTTGTAACGTCTTTGCAAAATCCCTTTGGGAGTCTACGCGTTGTTGCTTTTGTTTGGTTAGATTTGCCCAATTTCTGCCTAGTGAGGTACCATCATATGTTGATGTTCTCTGTGTAAACATAACAGGGACGCAACAAAATGCATTTCTAGCCCCAAGGATGATCTGAATACGATTAAGCACATCACACACGTAAATGATTTATTACCTAAAAAGTTTGTTACACTTAAGGTAAAATAGTGTGCTGTAGACCGTAGGGGAATTCATTTCTGAAGGCCATAATACAAGAAAACGCATTACGCCAGGGGCTTCACCTTATTCTGAATGTTATTTTAGAGGCCCTCGAAAAGGGGAATACCCGCATTTAGTTTATTGTTGTTTGTCTGTCCGTCAGTCCGTCCCGTTCTAATCTCATAAACTAGAAACGATATTCAAAATTTGACATCATATTTTTGTTCTTTTAAAGTTCTTATGAAACGACTGCTACTTTGTTTTCTGAAACAAAAGAAAATAGTTTTAAAATAACTAAGCAAACATTTTTTTTCATAAAAATACACTAGTTATAAAACAATTCACTATTAATAAAAAAAAACACGGAAAACTATTTAGTAGGTAACTTATCCACATATTTATAAAACTTTTATGTAAAAGGTTTCAGATTCTTCATATATTTTTTAAATGTGTATTTGTAAATTAAATACTTTTTTCTATACTATTTACCTATATTAAAAAATATGTTAAAGAGTTAAAAATCTTTTTAGTATGCATATAATAAGTCTAGAATGTTCGGCTGCACACAAAGCAGGCTATTCCAGCTGGAACTAGTGTCATTGGTTTGGCTTATTATTTTCTCAATACTTTTCCGAAATATGACTAATGAATTAATGTTATTTCATATAAGATAAGATAAGATAACATAATTTTATTGATCCACAATAATGGAAATGTTTGATTATAATTGACAACCTCAGCGTAACTACTGTACAAAAACAATGTTGATGAAAAATATAGCAGAATGGAGTTAAATTAGGGATTCTTTTCCTTAGATAACCTTGGTTTTTTCAAAGTATTCTTGTTTCGAGTAATGTTTTTATTTTACATGTTCTCTATATGTTCACGTTTCTTATTCAAAGAGCTATGTAAGGAATATGACAGTTTGATAAACCCTTAGTTTTAAATATAATATAATAGAAACAAAGTCGCTCCGCCTGCCTACAAAAATAAATGTCTACCAAGCGATGGTTCTTTCAACCCTTCTATGTATATATCTGAGACATGGGTAATATACAGAAAGCAAATATGACTAATTGAGCGTTTTCAACAAAGAAGCTCGCGCTCCATCATGGACATACGGTGGCAATACCGCACTACAAAAAGCGATGTCCTTGCGAACGCTGGTATGGACAATATAGAGGGAAATCTTATGATCCGACAATTACGCTGGACGGGGCACATGCATCCAATATGGAGGACGAACGTATGCCAAAAGCAGTCTTTTTGTGTGAGTTAAAAGATGATACAGGAAACGGAAAAGTTAGGTGCCAACTTGCCTTAGCAGACATAGAAGATAACACCTGGAGGAATGCGGCTTTAGAACGAGACAGCTAGAGGCCAGTTACAATCGCGAGACATTTGAGACAAAAAAGAAAATCCGCTGCATTTATATTTAGATAGAGAGAGAGAGAGAGAGAAAGATAGATAATAGATAAATAGATACAGAAAAAAAAAGAGATAGATAGATAGATAGATAGATAGATAGATAGATAGATAGATAGATAGATAGATAGATAGGTAGATATATATATATAGATAAAGCGAGAAAGAGAGAGATTATCGAGCGCTTTCGTGTAGGGAAAAAATATTATTTCTCAGATTTAATTATAATTTTCTTCGTAATTATCAAAATATTCCCCAGTACATAAAAAACTTCTCCTATTTGGTCCCATAGAATAGGTTCGATCAATGTAATAAGTTGTTCTGAATCCTATTCTGCAGTATTCTAATAATATAATCAAAAGCTATATGGGTATATCCCGGCAAAATGAACTCAAAGCGCAACTATCTTGTAGCAAAATATTTTACACTGAAAGCATGCATTTAAGATAAGATAAGATAGGATAATTTTTTTGGTCCAAACAAATACTAATATTCAGTTTGACTACATTTAGTCACATAGGCCAAGTCGTCTTGCTTCCACTGTAAAGTCCAGGGGCAAGACATTTTCCCATCAGGTCTCCGTACGGCTGTTATACCATTACAACGTAATGTGAAAGCTCTCATGACTCTCTTCTACTCTTTCAGTCCTACGTTTCTTACTCTGCCACGTTGAGAAACTTGAAGTAGATCTACGAGCTTGCATGTGTACGTGAAAATGACACATTTCTTATTACTAAGCATTTCTTTAGAGTGGACAAAAAGATAGCATACAAGTCACGATTGTTCCCTTTTTTTCAGTGTTGGCCCCATAATAGTTTGCGAAACATAGTAGGAAAACAGGTAAATACAATTGTCTGTCAAATATAAATTTAAAATTAACCTTTAATAATGAATATTACTATGGCCTTTTTCAGTCGTGAAGCAATTACTGATAATCTCTTAGAAATGAGATAATACTCTGGGAAATAGTTAAGGTCTAAATGATGTCGTACACACAGCAGCTTAATTATCCAGGGAACGGCTAGTGCTGATAAAGCTTGGGGTCAGCGGCGTCTCACGCTCTGCCAGGGTGTTGCACTGAGTGCTGCACATTGACTTCTCCTAGGTGAGTAGCCAGCCAAAGCTAACCCTATCTGCCCGAGGCTTACTATTTTAGGTGCGAGTTATTCACCCCTTCTCATTTTAGTGAAACAGTTATACTAAACATGATGGCCAGGAGTTGGACTGGTTTGCAGAAGTTATGTGAGATGCATGTACTTACAAGCATTTTGTAGGTTATGGATTGTTTATAAATCCATTACCACCTCAAACTAAAAGTTACTATAACAATCTTATGGAACATTACTATTGATATTATGGGAAGCGTGGTCGAGAGGCTAAGTGCGGCTTGAGCTTGGTTTGGCTACCTAGAAGGGGGCTCGAGGTTCAACACCCGACTAGGGCAGAGTTGTGTTTACTAAGCGCCTAAAGGCAGCACGGAAAACCAATTCCTAGAACCGCCCCCCCCCCAAACTGGTCCACAAATGAGATTGGACCAAAGCGCTCTGAGCATGCTATAAGCACGAACGTAGCGCTATATAAAAGCAATAATAATAATATTTTAATTATATATTTTATTTTTTTTTTTTTTGGGGGGGGAACAGCCAGACAGGGATGGAGGATAATGATTGTTATGAGTAGTTGCGTTATGATAACTCTAACAATCTTTAATTATTTTTTTTTTTGCATTAAAAGCAATTTTGTATCGATTTTTAACTGCGCTGAATAGTTTCGTCATAGTATTACGACTTCAATTGTGCAAGAAAACAAACGAGAAATTATAAATAGGCTCAAGTAAATGATTGTATTCAAAGATAATAAACATTGTACTTATAATATTGCTACGACTCTATCTGGCTATCAATAGGTAACATGACTCAAGAACATGACAACTAGTATTTTCAAAATAGCATGATTCTAGATAGAGTTTTCATAAATTAACAGCAAAATTCTGTAGAATTGCAACACAAAAGTCTGTTTATAACTGCCTGTTACCTGTTACCTATCCCTTAGTCCGATGGACCGTTGGGGCAGCAAGCAAGATTTGTAGACCGTCTTTCTCCATTCCTCTCTATCCTTTGCCCTATTTAAAACATCTTTCAATGGTCCATTATGTTGTCTACTCACCGCTTTCTCTGTCTGCCTTTTCTTCTTTTTCCTGGTACTGTTCCCTAGAGGAAGGTCTTTGCGAGTCCCGAAGATCTTGTTATATGGCCATACATTTTAAGCTTTCGTTTCTTCACAGTAGTTAGCAGGTCATCATGGGGTCCGATCGCTGCAGTAACCCTGTCTCTAATCTCTTGGTTTGTGATGCGGTCTTTAAATGTGATGCCTAGGATCCTTCTGTAGCATCTCAATTCCATTGCTAGGATCCTCCTCTCTAGCTCTGCAGTCAGCGTCCAAGACTCACAAGCATATACAAATGTGGCCATGACCAGGGAGCGCATCAGTCTGATTTTGGTGCCGATGGCTAAGCCTTTGTCTTTTCATATTAACTTAAGTTTATTCGGACCAGTAGTTCGGGTTTTGTTCCCTCATCCGAGACAATAGTTCCGAGGTATTTGAAACTGCTAACGCTAGTTAGCTTTTCGCCTCCAATACTAATGGTCCTTGTAAAGCCCCGTGGGCTATTGGTCATAATTAGGGTTTTTTCTGCATTTATTTGCAGTCCATATGCTGCTGAAGTCTTGTCAATGCGCCTCACTAGGTCGGCTAGTTCGTCTTCTGTCCCTGCTTGGCCATCAATTTCATCTGCGAAGCGCAAGTTTGTAACTTTTCTTCCTCCAATGCTTACAGTACCTTTAAATCCCTCGAGAGCATCTTCCATTATCCTTTCAAGGAAGATTAAAGAGTGTGAAAGGAGGCAGCCTTGTCTTACTCCAACTGTGGTTTTGAACCATTCCCAAATATTGTTGTTGAAATACACCGCACTGGTGGCATCCTTGTAGAGGTTCTGGATAACTTTGGTTATGTTATATTTTCCCGTTGTCGCCCAGAGTGCCCCGTGCCATACTCGACCGAAAGCTTCCTGAAATCTATAAAGACATGGAAAAGATTCTCTTGGTGTTGGATATATTTTTCACAGAGTATTCTGAGGTTTAGGATTTGCTCTGTTGTGCTGCGACCGTGTCTAAAACCCGCTTGTTCTTCTGATATGATTGTGTCTGCTATCGGTTTTAGTCGATTTAATATAATTTTAACAGTACTAGAAAATTATTATAACTGCATCTCTGTAGTAACCGTACTAATGTACTGAACTTGTACTGGGCTCTCCGTCTCATCTTGAACTTACACTAAACCGGACTGAGTTTACTCAGCCATGTACAAATCCATGCGCCATTCCTCAAGAGATCGTTACATCAATGGCGAGTCTCACACGGTTAGCTAGGGATATCATATAAAAATGGCGGCGACCCCCGGTATCAACTTGGCCTTCGGCCATAAATTCTAGTCCATGTGCCCGGAGTGTCAGTTATATCGGAAACAGCAATACCATATAGGCATTGACTCTGGTCTCTCCCAGACAGAGCGGTGGTTCACGCAGGTTTGTTTTTTATCAAACGTAGAGCTTTTAGACTATCAGATAGCATTGTGGAAGCACATTTATTTATACAAGACATATTAGGCGGTGTTTTTGTGTTATTAATTACTAGTGTATCTAGCAGTGCCAAAGTCAAAAGATTTTAAACATTGCACCAAAGGGAAGGATTTCTTTCTCAGGCCATGAATTTCTTGTTCTTCTTCGTTCTTATTTTTCATGTTGGAGGGTTCAGATCAGTAATCCTATATCTGAGTTAGACCGCGAAATGGTTTCCAGATTTTTCCATATAGTTTTGCTTCTACAGGAAAGTTTTGGGACATCTGGCCTCTTGCTAAAGTCTGCAGATTTGAAGGAATGGTCAGGATTATCTGGTGACGCTTTACTGTGGCAAGTTTTGCTAGTCCCGACTTTTACCTTCCGGAACATATGTTGTCTCATTCTGTTGTGTCCGTTTCAGAGTAAAAAAAGTATGAGTTAGTCATTTCGAAATAGCTTATAATAGTCGTCCTTTTCCTTGTTATTGAGATGTAAGTTGGTCTGATTCTCATTAATTCTACATTCTATCATTTTCATCATCTCTTCTGGGTAGAGAGGAATTTTCATCTGTTTGTTCGTTCTTCCATCTTTGGAGAGGCCATGAATGATTGATTTGTCATTTACCAATCACTAAGCCATAAGAAATTCGAAAGTCAAACATTAATTAAATGATCTGTTTTGTTGTTGTTGGAAAGCTGGTAGGATTTTGAAATTTGTTGATTTTTTTTTTTAGTTTATAGCTCTTGTTATTTGTGCTGATTGAGACCTGTTTCTTTACTCGTTTACCAAACAGTTGACCCATATGGTGTATTTTTCGGGGATGTCTCTGAGTTTGTGCATAAACACCAACTATCATTTTAATCTACATATTTTTTTAGAGAAACACTTATGCATGTTACAAATGTAACTTTAACATCTCTTAGGTTAAGTCAACTATTATTGGTCAAATTATTGGTAAGTTGTGTAGATTATTAATAAATCTCCTCTGTCTTATATTTTTATGGACGCTAGTTTCGTGTTATAAAAAAAATGATTAAGAAAAAAAAAGCAACTGCATCTATTACAGAACTATTCAATGATCCGAATGTATTGTAGTGTAACTGAGTTGATCATTTTCTACGTGTGTCTAGAAGGTCCGAAGGTCCATTGTGTGTGTGTTCATAGTACTTAAACAATGTCACGTGAGACTTGTTTGTGCACGTTAACTCTTTACTGTACTCTTGTTGAATAAAACCATGATATTGGTATTCTTCTAGAGTTTAAGTAGAGCTATTTCATTACTTGTATATACATACAGCAGAATTTTCAGACCTGTACCAAACCTTTAAAAAAAATCCAATAAGCACATTTTGTTTCATTGTATGACATTTCAGATGGAAAGATAGAGATGATTACATCCTGGCCCAAACGTCCAGCCGGAAGAAAAGAGATGGCCGCGGATAAGGTTCGATTCCTGGATCATGTTGACAACAGTCTAGAGCGCAAACCACTCTTAATCATCTTATTTACTAATATATAAAGTAATAATTATACTATCACAGCGAAAAAGTAATTTCTAAAATAAAACAAAGGTAGTAGAAATATTAAATTTATATTTATTTAATCACAATCTCAAACAGTTGTAATTTTATAACAAGTTATTATTTTTTTAGCTAATAAAAGCTCTTTTCTGTGTTATCGCCTCAAAACATCATTGTCAGATCTTCAATATTTTGGATAGCATTTATCTGTGAAGCAGAAAAAAAAAATGGTATCATAAACTCGAATGATTGAAAAATAAAACACTGAAATGTAACTATTTAAAATGTTTGCTTCCTATATTTTGTTTTTACTCTACCTAGACAGTCTCCTTTATATCCTTGTGGTCCTTGTGGGCCAGTGTCACCTGAAAAGTAAATATGTATAAGTTCTTCAAGTCTGAATATGATTAATAAATACATATGAAACAGGGGGTTTATATAAAACCACAATATTCTCTGAAATAAACCTCTGTAATAACGTACAATGTCTAAAATATATCTTAATGTTTGAATTAATTAAGTTGCAGTTAGTACCTACCTTTGTCACCTTTGGCTCCTTCTGGTCCATCTAGACCTTTGTCACCTGAAATTCGGAACAGTGGTGTGATTAAAACATTTTGTTTTTCCATTTCAGAAAGTTCTTTGTGTATATTACATATATATTATATTTATACATGTATCTCTGAAGGTATGATAATAACTTGTAAATATGAATTTGTGGTTTTACCTTTAGGTCCTTGGTCACCTTTATCACCTAAAATGTAAACAAAAACGATATTATTGGTATGATTTCATATCTCTTAAGAGAGCGTGAGAGAAAGAGAGAGACAGACAGACAGACAAAATAAGACAAGACGCAGTGAGAAAGATGCGATATACCTATTCTAAGATTGATTGTGGTGCTTTTCCTATATAATTGCCATCCACTTGTAACATCTATGTGGTTACTGTGACGAATTTGGTTAGTCAATGATGTTCTGTATATCGTCACATACCGGGGATTCATATTATTATTGACTTGATAACTCAAATTCAATGAAGAAAGAAACTCTATGTTTTCGTCAACAAACTTTAATACAGCTTCTACTTTCATGAACAAACACTTTCTCAATCTCTACTTTAATATAAATAAAAACTTCACTTACATAAACAACTTCTTAATAACAGACTTCTACTATTATTTCTTTATAAAGTCAAAGAGAAGATTGAACAACGGACCAACGTTACATAAAACTACTACTATGCGAGGACCCCGACTAACTCTTTTTCCCTTAATTTATACTTTTTCAAATCGTATCTTCCAGAAGCGTAGAACATTCTCTGATACTTATTTTAGTAACTTTGACCTTCTGGAAGATGACGTGTGTAATTTTTTTCCTAAACCCCTTTCTATGATTGGCTATTCTACAATTAACTTGTTTACGCTGGACAGCGCACTGACTTGACCTGGCGTCTAGAACTATGGAAAGGTCAAACTAAACTCGTTACAGTTACTTGCCTAACTTCATTATTACATGGAAGCATTCCTTACCTTTCTCGCCTTTGTCACCTTTAGGGGCATATCCTTGATCACCTACACAACAGAAGAAATATATGGATATGGGATAAATGATAGTGTGAAGTGCTTCTCTGTACGAGTATATTCCAAACAGATTTCCTACAAACTTACAAAGATAACAAACACACAAAATAACGCTTGAACACAATAACGTACCTTTGTATCCTTTGTAGCCTCTTTCGCCTATAAATAGAAACAGAAATAAATGTAATGATTAGATTGAAGTGTATGTATGTAACACTAAAAAAGTTTAAATTAGTGGACTAAAATGTCTAATAATATATGCTAAAATGTGCAAGTGGTGTGGCTAGAAATTAGATTACAATTTGATTTAACTCTTATCTTTTGGAATATTCTAAGGTTCATTAACATGTTTAGACTGTTTAAGTGAAAAATATTTAGGTTTTGGCTGTAAAGATATTCAAATTTAGTCCGTCGCATTGATACTTCTTGCTCGTGCTGTACGACGTTAATAAAGCGTGTAAGGTATGGAATAAAATTTAAATGAACTCACCTTTGTCGCCTTGATCACCTTTCTCTCCAGCATCACCTACTTCACCTGGAAAAATACCTTGAGGTATTACTTTGGGTATAATTATAATTTATCCTCTTATTGTGTTATAGTAATGCTAAAGATATTAATGCTCTTTATTACACTAATTTGTTCTATTGAATAAAAAAAGGAGTATAATTTTACCCTGAGGTCCATCGGCTCCTGTATCTCCTAAAATATTAAGATCAGAATAAATTTAATTAGATATTACGTATTGTAAATTCATTAGTCTAAAAGTTAACATTCTCTTATTCATACGTACGAAATGAGCGCAGATACTAATTTGTATTTATAAACATTTTATCTTATCTTATAAAATACAAATACAGACGTTACTTCAAATATAGAAGACGATACAGCCTACGCGAATTTTATGTCAAATGTTATGCATGTTTATCAGTAATATTAACTTATCCAAGTCATTGGATTTCTGGCTGACTCAGGCAACCCACAAGGGAAGAACGACTTTTTATATACTTGTCTTAGCATATGGAACAAGGAGTGTACCCTTACCTTTGTCTTTCTGAGTATTTTATAAGTGTTAGTATTTGCATTTGAAGATTATGATTCAGTGTTTTATGTATAGTAGCTACTTACTCGGTGATCAAAAGCATCACTATTACACTAACTTTAATATTTATATATTTGCAGGTAAAAAATATCAAAAACAAAAACATATATGTTAAATCTGTTAAAATATGGAGTAGATATAGATATTCCGAGTTAAAATTGTCATTAGTTACATTACTTGCAACAAATATTTACTCCGCTAGTAGCAACTCTCTTTAAAGTCTACATTTTACATTTCAATATTTCGAGCCCTACAATGTTAGGATCTAACAGTTCGTACCTTTTTCCCCTGGAGCTCCTTGATCACCGGTTTCACCTAGAGGCAGAAGAAAATAAAACCAAGGTGATTGTAAGTCTTGTCAACCATTGAATGTAGTAAATGTCGTCATACTTACAGTTACATTTTAAAGAAATTGTATGGTTTACCCTTTTCTCCTTGTTCGCCTTGAGGTCCTGAAAGTAACAGTAAAATAAAACCAAAATAAATAATTGGACTAAATGTACACATTAGGACAATCACTCTACATTATACGACTCGTTTAAATAATCATTCTAATTAAACAAAAAGTTGTATGAGAGTTGTTATGATCATTATATCTTATTTAATGATATTGGTAAAGCAAAATGCTTTTTTTTTATCGCATAGGGGTTAATAACTTCGTATCAGACTGAGATTTTGTATTGCTTTGTTTTATTGCTTTGTTTTATTGCTTTGTTTTATTGCTTTGTTTTATTGCTTTGTTTTATTGTTTTTTTTATTGATTTGTTTTATTGATTTGTTTTATTGATTTGTTTTATTGATTTGTTGTATTGATTTGTTGTATTGATTTGTTGTTTTGATTTGTTGTATTGATTTGTTGCTGATTGCTCACCTTGTTCTCCTTGTTCTCCTACTTCACCAGCTGGCCCTTGTTCACCTAACAAGAAAACACACAATCTTAATAGTGGATCACCACTTTGCACTTCTTAATTAACAACTCATTAATAGTATGTATCTAGAATAGCCATAAATAGATGTTCATTTATAATATAAACTGATTTTGAACTCATCTTCATAATTTATGGACGCCTATTTACCTTGAGGTCCTTGGTCGCCTTTATCTCCTATAATAGATATAGGTATGAAATATTAAAAATCATTTTATCTAATTTTTTAAAGCAAATAATTGTATTCATGATAGGTTTAATGTGAAATTTTTATTTGCACGTGCTGTATAATATGATAGGCAAAAAAATCTTAAAATATAAAAATTTGTCAATTTTGTAAAGGGTAAATGAAGTTTGCATATAAGTTGTGTAGTGATATCAAATAGAACCTTTTCAACCTCAGCGCAAGTTTACCTTTATCTCCTTGAGGTCCAACAGGTCCATCAGGTCCCTTGTAGCCTAGAAAATAAACACATGTAAATTTGTTTACGACTTCAAGATTAAACTTTTTGTTTTCACACCATTCTTTTCTACTTGCGATCTTCTTATCTTTCTTATCTTATATAATAAAGACGTTACTTCAAAATAGATGATGGGGAGAAATGGGGCAAAGGTCATCTGTTTCTATTGCCGATGATTATCATGGGGGTCATATGACCGGAGGCTAACTACATTGAACAAAATGGAGGTCTACAAGGCATGTGTTTTGAGCACATCACTGTACGCAGTGAGTCACGGACTAAAATATGCCTAAAACTAAATCCTCTGGAGGATCTTGAAAATCACATGGCATTAAACTATGATATACTGAGATACTTGATCGAACGGGTTTTCCTATTATCTTTACAATCCTCAAACTCTTTGCTTTGTATGCCAAGCGCTTTGACAGTCAGCCACCACCATAAGGTAGCTAATGTTTATGTTATTGCTATAAAATTTCTATTTCTACAAAACATAACAGTGGTCCTTTCATTCTTTACCCAGTCTAGCCAGTTTTATTTTAGGCATTAGCCAGAACAATTGGGCATCAATGTACAGATGACGGCCTTGTCGTGTAGTATGGGCTCAAGACTGTCTTCCGGTGGTATAGAAGGTCCAAAGTTTAAACCTC
>JADKLZ010006060.1:0-20669 GCA_021533235.1 Biomphalaria straminea
AATTTGAGGCCCTAGACGAAGTGAATTTGGTGGCCCCAAATAAAATAAAATAAAAAAAAGGCTTCTGCGAAAAAAAATGACGCCATTCATTAAAATCATAGTGCACTCCTCAATAAAATTGTCGACAAGTTTCGCTATTTCTTTCCTAATTGTTTAATAGTCCTATGTGAATCCCACACCATCTCTGTGAATACTGAAGCATTAGTTTCCTAATTGGTATCAAAGAAAGTAATTAATTAAAAGTAATTAATCAGTTACTTTTTTTATATTGATTTATGTCTTGTCTATGCCTATGAATAATTTTGCGAAGCTTCAACTTGATCCGAGATTGGGTGTGAGAGAACTAACTTGTACTCACTTTTTGCCAGATAGACAGACAAAACAGACAGACAGAATGTAATAATAATGGTAAACATTATATACTTCTAGCAATTAATTTATAAATAAAATCATACTTAATTTGACAAAACGAATAACCTATAAGACACCTAATGAAATTAAAGTAGTCAAGTAGGCCTACTATAAAGTAACATAATCTTATAATATCACAATTTTACAGTGTTTGGAAATAAAAATACATCAACATGTAGTTTGTTTTAACTTAAAATAAAAATGAAACCTAAAAAAAAAAAACTAGATCTAGATTAAATGTACAATGGAACAAATAATTTTTACAAGAGCCTATTTTAAAAAGAAGATTAATAAGAACAGAGCCAAGACGGTAATAATAAATATGCAAATTATTAACCATTTATATCTACACACGAATGCGTAGACAGTGTTACTATTTCGAACTGGCACAAGCATGTCTTGATCGCTGTCAAGGCGTGGTCTGGGCTTGAACAACGCAATTCGTTCGTTTTGGGTACGTTCTCTCTGTGCTCGGTAGAAATCAGACAAGTTGTACGGTCTTGTTATTTGACTCAAACATCTCTGTAAATCTTCCAATTGCTGCTGTAATTTGCTGGAGTCTTGAGCTCTTTTATTAAATAGAACAACTCTGTAGCTTATCTCTTCAAAAAGAGATTGTATGTCTCCGCTCTGTTCTCTGCACCAGTCCATAAATAATCGTCCATCTTCCCCAGAATCCACCTCAAAAAGATCTCCGTAGGTCATAATAATTATCCCGTGATCTCGGAAGACGTAAAGGCCGAACATTGACCTGACTTCTTGGACAGCGTCCTTCTCCTGCTTGGTGAACCGGACGCCATATTTCAGAACGAGGCAGACGGCCTGAACGTCGTGTCTCTTTAATTCCTCTCTCACTTTGTTCGTGACAGTTTCGACGTTTTCTAGCCGGTCAGCTCCGGTATCGCAAACACCGGAACATTCCACAGCTTGAATGTCTGTAGAGATCGAGATCCCAAGTTGAGCTGCTCTGTTGATTGATTGAACACAGGATGTTGTACCATTGCCACTACGACCAACAAGAAGGATTGTTTTCATGGTGCGTCTATGGCTCCTCTTGTGTGACATTAAATAGACGTCTAGAAAAAGAAACATTAGAGTTAAAGAAAAGATACCAACAACAGATCGAGTGGACCTCCCCCCCCCCTCCTTGGGCACAAGACGTAGGGAAGGCTAAGAACGTATTTACACTGTGTACTAGAAGGTGACAGGACAGGAAAGGTTCTCATTTTGTTTGCAATGGCAACCTCTACATTTCTCATCTATATCTTTTTTTTATAACAGAATATTTAATAAATATTGAAAACAAAAATAAATGGAAAGAAATTAATTATGAAGTATTCTTTTGTTTTTTTTGACACAACTATGACATGCTTTTAGATATAGGCCTACTAATATTAAAAAAAAAGAAGCAAGAGACTGTGGAGAGTGGCGTGTTCTTACTGAGACCCTATGTTGATGATAATGATGAAAGTTTAAGGACTACATATATGTATTTTGTAAACAAAAAGAATAAAATGTAATCAAAACAAGAAAAACATTTTAAAATACTTAAAAAAAACACAATACCTTCCTCTACATTTCTAATCTATATCTTTTTGTAACGAAATATCCAATAATATATTGAAAAAAAAAATAACGGGAATGATAATAATTTCTAAGTACTCTTTTTCAATTGTCACAACAATGATATGCCTTTAGATATATTAATATTAAATGTATTTATATTTAAGTTTGAAAAGGTTAGAGGCTTCGACACAAATCCGTTTGATAGTCAAAGAGCTGAGCTGAAGCTCTTCGAGCTCAAGGCTTGTAAGCTTGCTTAAACCACCGTTCTGTCTGGAATAGATCCAAGTTAATGCCTATATAAAGCATTGTTATTTCCGATATATCTGGCACCCCGGGCGCATGGACTAGAATGCATGGCCGAAGGCCGAATACACCGGGAACCTCCGCCATTTTCTATGTTGTACCAAGATAATCATGCAAGATTCGCCAATAGTATATTAGTCCCTTGAGGAACGGCGCATGGATTATCGACAGGGCCGTGGGAGCTCTCTTTCTTTCAACTCCTCTCCGTGCAATTGGAAAGCTCTCGCCTTCCAATGGACACTCCCACGGGAGTTTTGTTTTGCTATTCTTTTGCATAACCACTTCCTCAAATGATCGTTTTTATCCAAGTGCCACGTTGAGCCAGAATAGCGTACCCGGACGACACAAATACTGCGCAGTGCTAAAACCCGGCTTGATCATAACGCCACGCCAATTTTAAAATAAGCCCATAACAACGTTCTTATCAACGTACATTCTGATGCTTCGCTTCCTTAGACACATTACATTTAATAAAATAAATAAGATCTCAACGAAATTATTTGTGTACTCAGAAGTAAATAGATAAAACGTTTCAGTGAGAAATCGCTAAACTTTCCACAGAGCCCTGAATGAAATATATCTACACTTATATCACAAAATCTTACCTGGTTTAAAAGCGTGACCGATCTGCTAGAGCGTGTCAGGACATAATGAAATTTTGTCGAAAAAGTTTACTTTAAAAAAATCACATCACACACGCATTTTTAACACTTACACTTACGATAGAACTAGAGTTACTTGTCATGTGACAAAGCTTACAGGTGTATAGTGAATTTCTTGGGAATTTTCTGGCTGAGGTGATATATCAACGGAGACTTACAGGTTTGGAATATGTGCCAGCGTGTTTGTTACTTTTTTCCGGGAATATAACTAAGGTACCAGCGTAGGCTTATCTAGTGAAGGATTAAAAACATACCCACCGAGATCTAAATACTATTAAGTAAATGATTATCTTATCTTGTAAAACATATTATCTAATCTTATAAAATACTTGTGTTATAAAGATGATGCTTCAAAAAAGATGATTACGTCCATCGCGTCAAGCGTCTAGTCATGCATGTTAACCAGTGACTAAAATTCTGTCAAGTTATTGGTTTTCCTGCTTGACCCATTCCATGTTCTAATAGAACATGGTCGAGAGGCTAAGTGCGGCTTGAGCTTGGCTTGCTTGGCTACCTAGAAGGGGGCTCGAGGTTCGACACCCGACTCGGGCAGAGTTATGTTTACTGAGCGCCCAAAGGCAGCACGGGAAACTAACTCCTAGATACCCCCTCCCCCCCACTGGTCCACAAATGAGATTGGACCAAAGCGCTCTGAGCATGCTAGCAGCATGAAAGTAGCGCTATATAAAAGCTATAATAATAATAGCACTAGGAAAGAAGGAGCATTTGTATACATTTGTGTAAACTTAGGAATGAGGAATGTGCCTTTCAGAGTATTTTTTATATTTTATTTTTTGATCAGGCACAAGTATTTTATTATATATATGCTTCGCAACACTGCGAACTAGTTTTCCTTTTCAGACCTTGTGATCTATAGGGCAGATGATGATTGGGTCAGCTGTTTCTGTGGCCCAACTGGCGGACTGGGTGTAATACCTTACCTTACTTTACCTATCCCTTAGTCTGTTGGACCGTTGGGGCACCAAGCAAGACTTGTCGACCGTCTTTCTTCAATCCTCCCTGTCTTTTGCCTTTTTTAGAACCTCTTTCAATGTCAGGCCCGCCCATTCTTTTATGTTGTCCTCCCATCGCTTTCTCTGTCTGCCACTTCTTTTTCCTGGTACTGTTCCCCGAAGGAAGGTCTTTGCGAGCTCGAAGATCTCGCGTTTTTTTTAACAATAGTTACTAGGTCATGATGGGGTCCGATCGCTGCAGTAACCCTGTCTTTGATCCCTTTGTTTGTGATGCTGTCTTTAAAGGTGATACCTAGGATTCTTCTGTAGCATCTCAACTCCAATACTAGAATCCTCCTCTCTAGCTCTGCAGTCAGCGTCCATGACTCACAGGCATATAAAAATGTGGCCATGACCAGGGAGCGCATCAGTCTGATTTTTGGTGCCGAGGGCTAAGCCTTTGTCTTTCCATATCATTTTAAGTTTTGAAAGGGCTGCTGTGGGCTGTGCTATTCGGGCCAATAGAACTATTGGGTGTAATAATCATTCAAAGATGGACTAAAAGAGACGCCCAAGGTCAAGGTCTGCCGGACGGTTGACACGACCTTAAAAGGAAGACATTTTCTTCTCTTGTCAGGTGTATGGTATTTCTTCCCTGTTTAACGGATCCTCTTCGTTTCTGATTGTGCGATTTCTTGATTTCTATCTTTAGGTATTGATGCTAGATGCAAGCATGGGCGCCCGCAGGGGGGTGCACTTGCCCCCCCCCCCTGGATTCTGAGTAACCTGATTGAATACAAGTGTATAATTTTGTGAATGTAGTTTAGACTCTTTTGCCAATTCCACACACAGAGACATTACAAACAAACTGGTTATGACAAAATCCATCAATCTTCAAAAGTTAACAGGTTTTAATACAGAAGGAGATAGAGTAAACTCTCTGTCTCTAAAGCCACGTCGTCGGAGTAGAATCTATAGTTGTAAATAGACTAAGATAAGATAATTTTTATTGATCCAATATAATGGAAATTCATGTTGATTACAATTGACAATCTCAGCTTAAATACTGTACAAAAACAATATTGATGAAAAATTCGAACAACATTCACAACCAGCGCTTTATGAATTAGACGTCTTTCTATGTACTTCTCGATGACGACAGCTGATCTCTTAACACTATGACCGAAAGTGGGATAAAGAAGTTTTTAAATCTTTCAGTTTTAGTCCTAATGGGAAGGAGACGACCACTTCGTTCAGATCTTATGTAACAGTTGTTTAATGGGTGTATGTCTCTACACTCTATATGGTTATATGAAGTCACTAACATAGTCACAAATACGCTATCTATGGTGTGTTGCTAAACTGAATAGGTGACTAATGCCTAATATTAGGGGCGCGGTGGCTGAATGGTTAAGCGCTTGGATTCCAAACCTGCAGGTTCTGGGTTCGAATCTCATAGAAGACTGGGGTTTTGAATTTCGTGATTTTTAGGGCACCCCAGAGTCCACCCAACCCTAATGGGAATTTGACTTAAGTTGGGGAAAGTAAAGTGGGTTGTTCGTTGTGCTGGTCACACGATAGCCAGCTCTAACACCGTTGGATCAACATCATCTGCCCTATGGACCACTTTACTTTTTTTTTCCTTGTACACCTGACATTAAAATATAATCCTACCCTTAAACCCTGCCTGCTTCTATTCTCTGCCACCCTTTGGGAGTAGTAGGTTGGGATGTAATTATTTCCAAATGTGTAGGAAAATCTGAAAGATGGACAACAAAACAAAACAACAGAAAAAAAACAAAAAAAAAAAAACAAAAAACAAATTAGTGCTATGTTTCTATTTTTTTGTATACTTCATATAGTGATTTTGAAAGTTTGGGTGATCTAAGCAAGCTGTTAAACATTCTGTTTGACTAGGCCTTGTTTGAAAACAACATAAAAAAAAAAAAAGAATACATTAACAAAAGACAATAGTACTAAACATTTATAAAAGATTCAGTTTCTAATTTAATTTATATGCAATGTTATTCTCCATTTGTAACTACTGTATATACATAAAATACAAATCATTTGAAATCTCAAAAGTAATTGCTATAAAGTACTTCATTGGGAGACCAAAAATGTGTAACATATGTATTTTTTAGGGGACTGCCAAAAGATACAGAAAAATAAAATCAGAAATCACCGATGTTTTGTTTGTTTTACATGTTTCGGATGTTCCTTCAGAGCTGTAGATAGTTACTTCCTAGTCCAAACCTCCCGCAGGACGACGGGGGATGGGAGCGGGCAGGGTTTGAACCCTGGGCCATCGATAAATCCAAACCACAGTCCAGCGTGCAAACCGCTCGACCAGGCAGAAATTCAGCACTTATATGTGGCAGCACCTAACCTGGCAGGTCATCTGTTATGTACTTGTTAAAGTAACAAAAAAGTTTTGATAGGGAGTTAATGAACAGAACACTATTGGAAAATTTATCCCTCTCAAGCTGAACAGCAGATGGAAATCTCTTAATGATAATACATAAGGTAAACAATAACTGCCAGGGAAAGGTGTCCGCAACTTAAGTACCTTTAGTATATTATATATATATATAATTTAAAAATTTGTAAACACATTTCATTGATAGTTCTGAAAGTGGAGCTCCATTGACATGTTCTTGTGCTAGTCAACTTAAAGACACATTGTCATTTATCATTTCAACCCTAATCATAACATCATGTTGCAACAGGGCCAGGTTGTCATTAAATCAGCTTGACTATCCCTAAATTTGGCCAGGCACACATTAGAGCTTACAGGACCTGATGGTTTCCTAGAATCCAAGCCACTAGATGGATTGAATCTCATGAACCTTGGTTCTGAAGCCACATGTTGGCAAGCTCTTTTCACAAATAAGTTAAAAATAATCAGTTTTTAGATATAAGCCTACAACAACAAAGTTCATGTACAGCACATTGACAAAATAGTTGTTTCACTTTTACAATAATTAAGTTTACAATTCAGCTTGACCACTTTCACAGAAATATCTTGTCTAAAAACTTCAAAAGATATTCTATTGCTTTATAGTATTTCACTACATATTCTATACAAATTACATAATACACACAGACCATCATGTGACAGTTTTTTTTTTCCCATTGTTTTATCATTATTATCACATGGCTAAATGTTTGTTTACGATTGGTGAATGAGGTTTGTTAAGCCACACACAATATAATGTGCATTTTTATATAATGAAATGTACAAATTATTTCTGACAAAATTTGATTAAAAATACTATTTAATTAAAAAATTTTTTAAGGACATATCAATATTAAAAAAAAACAGTATGAGCAAAGAAACAATCTATGGCACAAATGAAATTGACCGAAATAACTCAGAAAAAAAAAGGCTCATGACTGGGTGGGCCCTGACGTAAGAGCAGGTGATGGTGATTTAACATTAAGAATCCTAAATAGGAACATATATGAGCCTTAAGAAAAAAAAAAAGACTTTTTAAAATAAATGTTATTAATAAGAAAGACCCAATAACATTGTCAGTAATCAAAAGTATATCAATGAAAAAAAAATCTAAAAAAAAAAAATATTTTTATATCATGACCTAAAAAAGAAGTTTCTTAGACTTGACTTCCATGTCTCTGTCTCTGTCTTCTTCTCAAGTGGAGGTAAGCAGTGCTTGAAGACAAACTCAAACATTTCTCTAACATTCACATTCGTGAGACTTGAGGTCTCAAAGTAAGGAACTTGTGACATCCTCTCCAGATTCTCTGGCGTGTTCAACTGTCTGGTGTAGTCCTCACCCTCTTCCTTAGATACCTCACGATTTGGATCGTCCAGTTTTGTGCCTACAACAATCTTTGGGCTATTGGTGGCAGTTAGTTTTAAAAGTGGTTCAAATGTTTCCCTGGCAAATAAACAAAATATAATGAAGTCAAATAAAGTAAAAAGATGCTACTGAAAGTTCCTAGGTATCACTTACAAAGACTGTATCACAAATGAAGAAATTAGAAAGAGGATTAACAGGGCTATTTGAACCCATCTGCCAAAAAAACACAAACTTTAATTTATTGCCATTTCACAAGGTCTGCAGGGTATCACTGCCTTAGATAATAGCTTGGGAAGACGAGAGGCTCAATATTGCTTGCCTTATTAATAATAGCAGTTGTACTTATGAACAGTACCAGGAAAAAAAAAAGAAGAAGCAGACAGAAAAGGAAGGCAAAGAAAATAAAAGAATGGACAGGCCTGTCACTTAAAGAAGGTCTATCCATGTTATGATGTATAAATGAACTAAAGTATTTTTGAAATTATTGGTTTGAACTATTTTTATCCATTTCTCAATTATTACTTTTATCAGCTACTCCTATAGATATCTAAAACTGTCTTCTCTGACAAATTTAATAGGGCCAACACATATTGCTGTTAGGAATACATTAGACAAACAATGACTCAATTTTAACTGTTAAGAACTAATGGAGAAGATGAATATAC
Organism: Biomphalaria straminea; assembly: GCA_021533235.1. Taxonomy (NCBI): domain Eukaryota; kingdom Metazoa; phylum Mollusca; class Gastropoda; family Planorbidae; genus Biomphalaria; species Biomphalaria straminea. The sequence continues at coordinate 8,385 of JADKLZ010006060.1, forward strand.
ATATAAAAGCTTCAGTGAGTAGATCATGCTGTAGACTTCAACATCGAGAGAGAGGTATTAACAGGAAGTTTGCTTACACATGTGCATCATGAACTTTCAAGCTTTCAAACAAAAGATTTGAGAATGAAAGGGGGTTAATTGGAGAAAAAAGTCCCTACTGTATTTCCCATTTAAAAGATTTCTATTTTTAAAAAATTAAAAAGGGAACAATATTTGGTTTATAAATTTATCAATATTTATACAAGATGCCAACAAACATAAAGTCTTACTTTAAAACATCAAAAGATTTCCTAGAATTTAAACCAAAGAATAAAATGGCTGCCCCAGCATCTACGCAGTACAAAGAAGTAAGAGATATAGTTGATTCGAGCCCATTTGTATCCTGAAATGAAAATAAAAAATTTGTCGAATTAGCTAAAGTCATATTTAGACTTAAAAAGAGTATCTTATATTATAAAAAAAAATACAGAGCATTACTTCAAACAATATAATGGTTATGTCTTACATTGTAGTATGGTGTATTGTTTATTAAATATTCGTAGAATATAATTTAAACAAGTCAAATGTAAATGAGTGAAACAAGTCGATAATGCCAGTTTTGTAAGTGTAGAGGAAATTAACTTTTTCCCCCAGTCTATTTGTACTCTCACTTGATTTATAAAGGCATGATAAATTATTTTAAAGATTGTTATTCATTCTTCAAATAAATAAACAGAAATGCTATCAGATGCATTAGTTGGTTGTAATTTAGTTAAAACTGTAATATATAAAATCTAAGCTGCACCTTTTATTTGGGGACTTGAATTGAAAACAAATTAAGATGCCAATCTCAGTGCAGCTATTTCATTTTGGGGACAGTAAAGCGAGACACTAACCGATCATGCAACTAAAATCATTTTTCCTTTGGATGGTCTCAGCTATCCTTTGAATGATTTTCAGATTCTTAGTCTTGAAGTGTTGGCAAATAATTATTACTTTTTTTTTTCCTGATCCTGGCTTTACAATCTTGTTAGAGTGGGCAAAGAATGCAGCCCCCCCCCCCCCTCCCCAACGATGAAATTCCATAGCCGGGGCGCAACATTTATAAGAATCGTTTCTGAACTCCAACATGGATGAGGTTGCCTGTTAATGTGCTAGTCGGCCCACCACTATTAAATTAAATATTCACAGCTAGTTCTTATATCTAAGGTTTTCTTTCCTATCTGCCACCTGGGGATGTCCTTGGTAGAAGATGGTAACTCCCACAAGAAATGAAATTGTTGACACTATGTGTTATGTAATTATATATTTTTTATAAATATCACCAGAAAAAAAATGTTATGTTGGAGTGTTCAGATGACTCAGAAAAAATGAGATAAACTGCGCAGAGGTTTCCAAATCAGGGAGCTCTCCATATAGTTTTCCTTATGTCGGGGGTCGTTTGGGGCCAGTGTCTTGTTCTGAACTCTTGGTAAAGAATGTTTGAAGGAGACTGCGTTGAGTTTCTGGATCTTTTAGGGCGTCCCTAAGTCCACCTAACTCTAATGGGTACCTGACTTCAGTTAGGGTAAAGTAAAGGTGGTTGGTCTTGGGCCACATGACACCTCTGCATGACCTTCTCATCATCTGCTCGATAGATTGCAAGGTCTGAAAGGGGGACTTTACTTTTAGTGTCAACGAGTAAAATAACCACTATTTATAAAAAAAAAAAACATACCCAAATGTCAAACTTGTTATCACCATACGTCACCCTGTTCATATCAACACCAATAGTCTGAATTCCAATTTAAAGATAAAAATTAGACAACGTGTTTGTGTGTTCATTGTGGAAATACTTATTTCCTTAATATATATGGAGCATCTCTAAAGTTGAATCCTCTTTTTTTTTTTTAAACTATGCAATACATTCAATGAAAAGGATTGATAAATAAATAGAATAAATAATTTTTTTTGTTAGTACTCTAATTAATAACAAGTGGTGAAAGGAGAGAAATCAGGTAGAAAAAAAACACTTACAGTGTAAACAATCCTGAACTCCCCATGAACATAGCGATGAATAAGGCAAGATTTACCACTGTTTACATATCCCAAAGCCACAACTTTTGAAATTCTGTAATCAAATTTTTTGTTCCATCTTTTTAATGAATATATGATATTGTTGTTCTAGTTTCAGTTGTCTAACGACACAATAATCTGGAAATGCTTTTAAAATTATGACAATAAACTGAGAAGAAGATAATTATATAAACATCACTTTCATTCACAAAATAGTGTGCATTGGGATGCACCAATTTCCATTCACACCGCGTGCTGCGCCATGGGATCTTTCCAATTACTTGTTGTTGCTCGTTTGAACTTTCTTGTGTTTGACCTCTTACTTTGAGGATTATATATATAGATATGAGAAAATACAAGCTTGAATTCTTTAAATATTAGAGGTTATACTTTTTAAATTTTTTTCAATGAAACAATGATTATTATTATTTTAATAGGAGTAATAAGAAAGAAAACAACATCTACATATCTTTATAAAAGAACTATAGCTTACTAATACATATAAGGAAATATATTAGCTGTTTTTTTTTTGGAAGAATATAATATATGTAGATGTTACTGTGAAAAACAAATCTGTTGAATGTTGACTTTCCCAAGTAAGTGTCAACATTTATATTCTCTTGTGTATGTCCAAAATATTTGTAAAGATCTGATCCCTTTTTCCTGATAGATTCTAAATTCAGAGTCCACTTTTTAGCTTCTATGGCTCTTTCATTGCATAAACCAACAAATTATAAATTTCATGATACCAATCCATCCGAGAAAAAGTCAGGTGCCCCAGAAAGATACAGTTTGCAAACTTTTTAAAAGAATAAAAAAAAAAGGGTGGGGTCTACACTTTGTACATATGCTGCGGCGGGCCAGATGAAACCATGTCCGGCCTGAGGGCCGTATTTCGGGTATCAGTACCTTAGATTTTAGCTTCAGAAGATGAGAGGCCTAATATTGCTTGTCTTCTTAATAATAACAGTTGTACTTATGTTGGGCCAAGAAAGAACTTGCCATTTTTACTGTAGTGGACATTTCTTATTGAATCAAGCTTTATCATTAGACCACACTATATGTGTCAAAGGTGATGAAATGAACTGCTGAACTTAAAACAAACAGTGCAATGTAATGAAAATGTAATTGAAAAAAAGAAAATAATAGCTATAAAAAAGGACTGTAATTATTAATTATGAGATGGAAGTCTTATTTGTTGCAACAATTGAAACTTGTACGACACTTTGAATTACACAAGATTGCTTTGACAACTGCATTCAATTATGGAACACTTCCTGTTGTAATGACAGTGTGTATAGCCTTGTTTCTGCTTCTCAAATTGCTTGAGAAGAATTTTCATCTATGGAAAGCAACTTTTCTGTACAAATTAAGAACTGTTTATGCTAGATGTGTAGATCTGACACCTCTTTTTTTTAAAAAAAAATAAACTGCTGTTGTTTAGTCAGGACTTGAAGTGAAGACATGGCACACTGCTGGTACTGTACAATTTTTTTGGAATAAGGTTTTCAGTATTACCACTGCTTGTTTTTTTTTTCAGTTGTATTAGCAGAATTAGCTATTTCTTAGATATTTGCAATTTGTTTGCTAGGCAAAAATGACTATGCTAAGCCTCTTTTTGGTTAAACCCCAAACATGGCATTATAATGACTTTTGAGTATTCCTTAATGGTTTATAGTCATGTTGGTAAATTGAGCAAAGAACAAACCATCTGACCATTTATTTGTATAAATATGGTACATTCATACAGTTAACATATTCTGTATAACCTGACTGTCCCTTTCAACTAAGCCTTGTGCTTGACTATGATAAGTATTCACATTACCTTTTTCATCCTCTTTCTTATAGCAAATGTTTTAGATAAAACTTACTGAATTCTCTAAATTATCTGCTTGCATAAGACTGACTGACTACCAGTAGAACAAGAAATTTGGTGGGAGAAAGATAGTCGCCTATTTTGTTAACCTCGGGTGCTCTCTTTTATGTGATTGTTGACATATACCAGTGAGAGTCCGAACGTAAAAGAATGTAATGAAATATTCTGTTTTCCACCAATGTATGTGATGTGTATTGATAATTACCAGTGAAAGTCGACAATTAACAATTTTGTTTTTCACTGTAAAATAGATATTAGGTACATGATTTAATGATCAACTTAATGTTATACTTACAGATGGAGAGATAGACAATTTTAAATTTGTATTACAGTGCATTTGTATGAGTATTCGTGTTTTCAAAATATTTGTAATCATAATAAAATAACATATTTACCTTACCTCTTGGAATTGTCTGATGAAAAAGAAAAAGTGAAACAATTAATTACAAATAAGTTTATATTCTTGTTGTCTAATTTCTTATACTGATCTAACAGTATCAAGTACGACAAAGTGAGTTTTTTTAAAAGATAATTTTTGAGATGTTTTTCCCAGGAGATGGACAATGAAAATGATAAGTTTCTGCCTGATCTTGCTTTGAAAATGGATTGATAAAGAAAAAGTGACATTGTGAAAATGAGAAAAAAACTTTAAAGTCTAAAGAAATGATCCAAGCAAAAACAGGAGGATATTGGTTGTAAAATTAATAGTATACAACATAATTAAAAGTTTAATTTTTCTATGTATGTGGCAAAATCATATACTATAAGCATATTCATATAAAAAGGTATTTTATATATAGTACTATAATACTGGTTGACCTAGAAATTAATTGTTATTATTTCACAAATTTTCTAAACTATCAATTTTTTTTTTTTACATTTATTTTTCAAGTTATTACTTTTTCAAAATTTGTAATTGAATTATTTTAATTTATACATTTATATTTCTACCATGTATAAAATTACAGCTAAATTAAAAAACTAAAAACTGATCCAATAATAAGTGTTTTGGAAGCAAGGGATGTGATTTTGAAAGAATCAGCAGTGGTGATCCCTGTTCTTAAAGTTCAGACAGAGAACTTTTTTAAAAAAAAGGTTTAAATCCTGTGAAGTATATTTAAAATAAAACTAGTTCTATTTCGAGTTAACTACATAGATAACTGCTTAAAAATATTCTATTCCTCAATGCCTTAGGAAATCAGATATAGAACAACTTCTTTTGGCTTTTTTCATGGAGCATTTCTACTAATAGCTATGGAGCTTTAATGGAGAAGCTATCTTAACCACATTTCATATATCTTAGGTAAAAGTTGCATCTTAGGTTTCAAAAGTTTACATAAATCATTTTTGTTGTATGCCTTCCTTAGAGTAGGACCTACCTTGCAACTTATGCATTTGAAATCAAGAAAATATAAACAACGTATATAGTTGTACAGTGTTTTGATATTTTATATGATAAATTTGAGCCTACCTTTAGATTGTGCCATATTGACTTCTCTAGAATCTTTCACTGAATTGCCTATAACAATAAATGAATATTCAATTATACCACTATTAATTGAAAGATGAATACATTTATTATAAGATGTGGACCTAAACCTGAATGATGATTTTACAATGAATAGAATGTTCAATGTGCATATTAGAATATAATCCATTTGTATACTTTATAAAAACAAAAACAAAAAAAAAACTTAAGATTTTGTGTGCTTATTGCTTTATAGTAAGTCTACAATATAGAGAAATACCTTCTAAGTGTTTATTTGTAAGGTAGCTAAATTCAACAATTATAACTATTACCAAAAAATAAAAGGTCTTTAGGACAATTTTTCCTAAAGTATTATTTATTGTTGATTTCATTTTTAGAAAAAAAAATCATTTAGAAAATAAAAAAAAAAGATACAATGTTGGGCAGATAGAGTTCTTCAAAACATTTAACATGAACAGTATTTTAAAAGATGTCAATGTTGTATAACTTTAAATATTTTTATTTTGGTTTATCGATGGAACAGTGTCTTTCATGCATTTACAAGTCATTATATGAATCAGTGTGTTAAGCCAAAAACTGTGGAACTACGATATAAATTTGTAATTTCCATTTTAATTTTACGCTGATATTCATTATCTGCAAAAGTTAGGAATTAAAAGAAGCAAAATTGAGCGCATTGTCCTAAATAGTGTCCACTGAGAGATTTTGTTAAAATGAGTAAGGCCTGCAGCCGTTAAGTCTTTGACAGATAGGAAGTAACTGCGAAGTTTAATTTCTAGATTCTGATAAGGCGGTTTGTCACTACCCTATGTACCCTATGGCTGGTAATTGCTAAAATATTATTATAAATAACAAATTTTGTAAGTTAACAATGTAACAACATAGAAAAATTACATTTAATTTACATAAAACATACATACCAGTTGTAAAAGAATGATGAAGTAACTCAGACGCTGACTTTCGCTTCGAACTATTAAGTTTAAATGCTGTGTTGAGAAAGTTCTTAACAATGTCAGATGTGCTAGGTGGCAACTCATACTCTGGATACTTGCAAGTAACTATTTTGTAGATGGCTGCACAGGGTTCTAGGTGAGAAAATGGTGGCTTTGTGGTCAACATTTCAACAACAGTGCAACCAACACTCCTGATAAATCAAACCAGAATCTATTCATTTTTACAACTAGGTCAGTTTGTTTATATTTGTGTGTGCAATGCTCAATAATTGCAAACATAGCCTCGTTTGAGAAAGGTAGTGACTTGTGTTCACTAAGAATATTTCATGTTCCTTTCACATGGTTATTCTCAGTCTGAACTGAGACAACGAGGTGTAACTGCAATTGAGAGGAAGAACGCATGATTAAGGTTTGTAAAAAGGAGAAAATTAGTGTTAAGTGTCATTGTGGAATGTATTCATATCTTGGACTTACAATTTGTTCTTGAAGTTATTTTCAGTTGTTCATTGCACCTTTATGGCTGCAACGCCTATGTATTATTATTTTATTTTAATAAATATATTGTCTGCTGACAAGTGCTGTTACTTAGTGAATTTCAATGTTTGCTGTTCTACTTAAGATATTTGCGTTATTAGTACCAAAATAACATCCAGAGAATGAAGTAAGGGATAGAGGTGTTACACAAAGCACTGAATAATCATGAATTATATCTATATAAACTAGAAACTAGGACTCATAAACTTTAATTTAAAAGTGCTAAGAACAACTTTTTCCTTACATTCCACCTACTTATGAATGATCATAATGGTGCCACCATTCATCTTTGTATTGGTTATTACTGATTATGAATAAATTACAAAAGTAATAATAATACAAATGGTAGATGATGAGAATTAAAACAGTAGAGCTTTGACACCAAGTGAGTGACAAAGTCCTTGCTTCTGAACCAACAGGTCTCAAGTCCAGGTGAAGACTGGGAGTATCACAACGTCCTTGATCATCAACCATAGAAACATAGACATCGTATGCTGCATAGATTGCAAGGTCAGAAAGGGGAACTGTGACATAGGGAGCAAGTGGGAACCAAACACACTTCACATGGATGGCTGTATGGTCGAGCGGTTTGCAGGCTGGACTGTTGTTTGGATTTATCAATGGTCCCGGGTCCAAACCCTAACTGCTGCCCTCTCCGATGTCCTGCGGGAGGTTTGGACTAGGAAGTAAGTATCTTCAACTCTGAAGGAACATCCGAAACATGTAAAACAAAACAAATCTTTACATGCCCTTTATATAGACTTCTTAAGGGAAATCACTCCTGACTTTACAATGAATCAAAAAATAGTTAACTCCCCATTATGTAACAGGAACCTAAAATTATAAGATGACTACTCTAATCTAAATATGTTCATCCAAAATAAAATCAAGATATGTTTAGTCAAATGTTTCAATGAAGGGAAAGTACTCAGCACAAAGGTGGTAATTTTTTTTCCCCTCAAGGGCACAAGTAAATTGAGATTTTAAGAGTAAAAAGTTTAAGCCTGAATCATAAAAAAAAAAAATTTAGACGAACTGAGCTCACCATAAGTCTGCATTCTGACCATATCCTGCCTCTTTGATTACTTCAGGGGCCATCCAGTAAGGTGATCCAATTGTTGTGCTTAAACCAGATGCACAAGAAATGCTGTGAAGTTGTTTGGAAACTCCAAAATCAGTTAGTTTGATGTTACCCACTGTGTCTCTGAGAATGTTGGCAGCTTCATAATCAACAAGAATAAAAAAAAAAAAATTCATTAGAGCATTTAAACTTAAAAAAAAAAAGAGACATTAAACATTATACTATTACCCATTATGAAAATGTTTAACAGACAGAGTGAGTTGATATAAGTATTTTAAAACAAAACTAGTTGATTGAACAATTTTAACAGACAGACAGACAGAGTGAGTTGATATAAGCATTTTAAAACAAAACTAGTTGATTGAACAATGATTAAAATCATAACATAATTAAAAATAACAAACTAGTTGATTAAACAATGTACATACCTTTAATATCCCTATGGACAATGTTATTTTTATGCAAAAACACCAATCCTTCCAAGATCTGTTTAGTACACTTCCCAGCTACAGCTTCTGACAATGGACCAAACTGCTGCATGTGATTTAAAAGTGAACCCTGATAGTGTGTAAAAAGAGAATCTGTTGTAGAAATGTCAGGTAAAAAGAGTACATGATATAATAAATAAGCTTCAATAGCTTGAAGAAAACTCCATTAATGTTAGGATTCTGCATTTTAGGCAAATTTTTAGGATGATTTAATTCTAATTCAAATTGGGAAACAAGGCAGAGATATTCAAACAGATGCTAGACAAGATTTTTTATTAATTAAATTAAAAAAACAAAACAATTTTTAAAAGATCATTTTTAAAAATTGCATTTGTTAAGCTGATTTTCATGCTTTTGAAGGCTCAGCGCAATCTATACCAATCACTTTTGAAGACATTGGGGGAAGGGAGTGGTGGTAATGGTGAGTTATAAACCACAACTCTAATTGATAAAAAAATTCACACTCTAATTTCAGATTTAAAATTAAGTCCCTTTGACAGATACCAAATGGAATCTGCCACACATCCCATGTTCTAATAAAAATGATTTCTGGCATAAAAAGTACTACGAAAACAAAATGAAATGTAGGTTTAAAAATTTACCCCAGGCATATACTCTAAGAAGATTGATAATGATTCTTTGTTTTCTTGGCAGCCTAAGTATTGCACAATTCTTTCATGTTGAATTTTACTTAGAATCTGAACTTCATTTATCAGAGCTTGAACTTCCTGAAAGAACCAAAACGAAAAAGAAATCTGGTTTACATTCACTTTTTTTTATATCTCACACCACATTCTTCTTCTTTATTTTTCATTTAAATGTTATTATTTGTTTTAACATTATGCATTTAAAAAAATTTATCTTAACTTGTCTTTTATCAGCCAATGTGACACAACATAAACATTATTTCTGTAAAGGACAATTAATATGATCCAAGAGAAATTGTCTCAAAGGTTACCTGTTACCTGTTACCTATCCCTTAGTCTGGTGGACCGTTGGGGCACCAAGCAAGACTTGTGGACCATCTTTCTCCATTCCTCTCTATCCTTTGCCCTGATTAAAACCTTGTTCAATGGTAGGCCTGTCCATTCTTTGATGTTGTCTTCCCACCGCTTTCTCTGTCTGCCTCTTTTTCTTTTTCCTGGTACTGTTCCCTAGAGGAAGGTCTTTGCGAGTCCTGAAGATCTTGTTACATGGCCATACATTTTGAGCTTTCGTTTCTTCACAGTATTTAGCAGGTCATCATGGGGTCCGATCGCTGCCCTAACCCTGTCTCTAATCTCTTGATTTGTGATGCAGTCTTTAAATGTGATGCCTAGGATCCTTCGGTAGCATCTCATTTCCATTGCTAGGATCCTCCTCTCTAGCTCTGCAGTCAGCGTCCAAGACTCACAAGCATATAGAAATGTGGCCATGACCAGGGAGCGCATCAGTCTGATTTTGGTGCCGAGGGCTAAGCCTTTATCTTTCCATATCAACTTGAGTTTAGAAAGGGCCGCTGTGGACTGTGCTATTCAGACCATTAGTTCGAGCTTTGTTCCCTCATCCGAGACAATAGCTCTGAGGTATTTAAAGCTGCTAACGCTAGTTAGCTTTTCGCCTCCAATACTGATGGCCTTTGTAAAGCCCTGTTGACTATTGGTCATGATTTGGGTTTTTTCTGCATTTATTTGCATGCCATAAGCTGCTGAAGTCTTGTCAATGCGCATCACTAGGTCGGCTAGTTCGTCTTCTGTCCCTGCTAGGCCATCAATGTCATCTGCGAAGCGCAAGTTTGTAACTTTTCTTCCTCCAATGCTTACAGTACCTTCAAATCCTTCGAGAGCATGTCCATTATTCTTTCAAGGAAGATATTGAAGAGTGTTGGTGAAAGGAGGCAGCCTTGTCTTACTCCAACTGTGGTTTTGAACCATTCCCCAATATTGTTGTTGAAGTACACCGCACTGGTGGCATCCTTGTATAGGTTCTGGATAACTTTGGTTATGTTTGTGTTAATGTTATATTTTTCCATTGTCGCCCAGAGTGCCCCGTGCCATACTCGATCGAAAGCTTTCTTGAAATCAATAAAGACATGGAAAAGATTCTCTTGGTGTTGGAGATATTTTTCACAGAGTGTTCTGAGGTTTAGGATTTGCTCTGTTGTGCTGCGACCATGTCTAAAACCCGCCTGTTCTTCAGATATGAGCTTAAAGGGAAAAAGTTGTCAGACCCAAAATATGACCTCGAATACAAAAACGTCAACAAACGGATTAGAAAGGGAATGAAAGAAGCGAAGGAAAAGTGGATAGAGAACAAATGCAAAGAAATTGAACTGGGACTTAACAGGAATGACAGTAAAAAAGCGTATCAACTAGTGAAGGACCTCACTACCTCAAAGCATGGAAGAACCAACACGATACAAGACAACTGAGGAAAAAGATGTGTTAAAAAGATGGACGGAATACTGTTCAGAACTGTATAACTTCGAAATCTCAGGAGATACAGAGATACTAAATGTCCCGGCAGTCTCCAACATGGACGACCATCCGATTCTTCGCTCGGAAGTAGCAGCAGCAGTAAAAGCCGTGAAAAAGGGAAAATCGGCCAGAGTTGACAACATTCCTGGTGAACTTCTACAAGCGGGAGGAGAAACCATGATAAACGCACTCTACACAATTTGCAACAAGATCTGGCAATTAGGAGAATGGCCCAAACCCTGGACCCAGTCACTCATCATCACTCTTCCAAAGAAAGGCAATTTACAACTATGTCAAAACTATCGCACCATCAGCCTCATAAGCCATCCCAGCAAAGTGCTGTTAAAAATTATATTAAATCGACTAAAACCGATAGCAGTCTCAAAGGTAACTACACTAAAAGACATGTCCACATTTTAATGTTCTTGGCACAATTCGTGTCGATGCTTGATCATGCCGAATGCGCTTGTTGGCCTGGGATTGAACCCTGTGCACTGTCATCCCTGTCATCCTGCAAGATGTTTGGGTGGGATGAAAAGTGCTCTTCTGAAGGAACATTCCAAACTTACAAAACAAACATCATCACAGCTCATGTCAAAATGTTCAAAGGTCCAGGGAGTGAGACAGAGAAAAGAATAAATCCCACACACCCACCCTTCCTAATTGTCACTATCTAAATGCCCCAATTTAATTCACACATTAGTCAGTCCATATTATCTAAAAAGGCCGAGCATAATCAACAATCTATATAGCACTGACGAACAGATGAAAAAAAAAAAACCACTATCTCTCCTTGGCATAGACTGCAAAAGAGCTTTCAGCTCAGCAGCAAAAAGAAGAGTGAGACAATAAAAAAAAAAAGACAACAATCACTTTGTATGTATAATGTGTATGTATTGAACAGCTGCATGGTCATACAGTTTTTCTAAATTATTGATAGTCTCGGGTTCAAACCCTGCCCGCTTCCGTCCCCCATTCTCCAGAGGTTTGAACTAGGAAGTAAATTATCTTTCAAGGAACATTCGAAACATGAAAAACATTTTACAAACAAACAATTTTACAAATGGATGCAAAATCAGCAATGAAATTACAATAGTTTCAATATTCTAAGGCATACCTTGGAAATGTGACTGTTCAAGTTACCAAGATCTACTTGCTTCATTGCGAACAATAAAGAAGTGCTGGAATCACAGCAGAGGTAGACCCTCCCATATCCTCCTGATCCTAACAATCTACCAATTGTATACTCTTTAGGAGTTTCTGTAGCTGTAACGATTTGACTTTTAATGATGTCTCTATTCAAGTACATTTATTTATTGAACAATCAAAATATTATTCAAATTATCTAAGCACATTTTTTAATTAAAAAAAAAT
>JADKLZ010006060.1:35669-70986 GCA_021533235.1 Biomphalaria straminea
TAGATATATTAAAGGTTAAAGAGAATTTGGAATATTGGTACAGACCTACTATTAATATTTTAGAAGGGTAAAGATATAGAGTGTGCACACATTAAAATAGAAAATGTTTATGTGTATATTACTACTAAGAATTAGTTTTTTAAATTTCATGGATTTTTTTTTTATCTAGTCTGGAATGTCCAGATCACAAATATTTACTGTCTAGCTAGTTCTATGATACTTAAAATTGGCTTTTAGATCTACTGACTTTAAATTCCAAATGCTTTTAAATTTTTTTTTAATGAAAATTACTTTAAAAAAACTAGGTTTTGTGGAAAACATTATGAAATAAATTATTAACTCAATATGTCAATAAGTATTTAGATCATCACAAAGTGGGCACTAGCCATAAGTTTGTAATAAAAAAAATAATACTTACATTTATCCACTAACAATAACTTCATCAAAGTTTCTTGAGAAACATTGCATTCTTTGCTATCTAAAAAAAAATAAGCATAAACATCTATATTGACTTTGTTTACAATAAAAAAACTCAACAAAATAATACTTATATGTAATTTAGTGGCTGTTTTTTTTAAATGCAATTTTAATTGTATATATATGTGTTTAACATATGTTTAAATTATGTTGGAGTGGCATGGTATGATATAAATCTGTCTCTAAACTGTACAATAAACTATGGTACACAAAGCCTTCTTGTTGGAAAGATAGGGTTTCGAAAATTTCTTTATCCTATCATCTGTGATACCAGGAAAAGAAAACAAATGAGTTTGTAATTTCGCAAGTTAACACTCCGGCTGGCAAAAAGGAGGAACTCTATATTGTGAAAAGACAAAAGCTGAGCTGGTTTGGTTAGGTCACATAGTCATCTCATTCTCAAAAGTAATCCTTCATGGTACAATAGAGGGAGAATAGCTTAACCATAGAAAAACTAGCTGGACAATGTATAAATATGGGCCAGCCTCTCTCTTGATGTCCTGCTAAGAAAAGCTGCTGACCAAGAGTCATCTCATCTTCATCTCAGCCTGTGGTCCCTACTGGGGCATAGGCCACCAACCAGCTTTCTCCAGGCCTTTCGGTTCTGGGCGAGTCTCTCCTACTGTCCCCATGTCTTGCCCATCTGCTTGGCTTCTGTTTCCAGATCGCAGCGCCATGTGTTCCTAGGCCGTCCTCTATTCCTCTTTCCTTGGGGGTTCCAGGTTAGGGCTTGCCTTGTTATGTTGGATGCCGGCTTGCGCAGGGTGTGACCTATCCATCTCCAACGTCTCTGAAAGATATCTATTTCAATGGGCTGCTGTTTTGTTCTTTGCCACAGTTCCTCATTCGAGATCTTGTCTGGCCAGCGGATCATAAGAATCTTCCTCAGGCAGGTGTTGATGAATACCTGGATTTTTTTGATGGTGGTGACGGTGGTTCTCCAGGTCTCTGCTCCATAAAGTAGTATCGGCTTAACAATGGTGTTAAATAGCCTTATCTTGCTGGTGGTGCTTAATTCCCTAGATCCCCAGGTGTTCTTCAGCTGATGGAAGGCTGCTCGAGCTTTACCAATGCGGGTTTTGACATCTGCATCTGTTCTGCCATGGTGATCTATATTGCTGCCTAGATAGGTGAAGCTTTCCACCTCTTCCAGCGCCTCACCTTGGACTATAATGGGTGTAGTGTTTGATGCCTTTATTTTGAACACCTTGCTCTTTCCTCTGTTTATGGTAAGACCCATTCTAGCAGAATTGTCTGCAACAATATTTATCTTTTCCTGCATCTGCTGCTGTGTGTGAGAAAGAAGAGCTAAGTCATCTGCAAAGTCGAGATCATCTAACTGTTTCCACAGTGTCCACTGTATACCGTTTCGCTTCTGGTCTGTTGCTGTCTTCATGAACCAATCTATGGCTAGTAAGAATAAGAAGGGAGAGAGTAAACAGCCTTGTCTCACTCCTGTTTGGATTTCAAATGCCTCTGTCAGTTGTCTGCCATGCACTACTCTGCAAGTCATCCCTTCATATGACTTCTTGATGATGTTAGTAATTTTTTCAGGCACTCCATAGTGTCTTAACAGTCTCCAGAGGGTCTGTCTTTCCACACTGTCAAATGCCTTTTCATAATCTATAAAACTGACGTAGAGAGGGGAGTTCCATTCCATAGACTGTTCCAAAATTATGCGGAGTGTTGCTATCTGATCTGTGCATGATCTCTCCTTTCGAAAGCCGGCTTGTTGGTCACGAAGATGTGGGTCTACAGCATCTTTCATTCGGTTTAACAGGATGCGATTAAACACTTTCCCTGGAACGGACAGTAGCGTTATCCCTCGATAGTTGGAGCAGGAACTAAGATCGCCTTTCTTGGGAGTTTGATGAGGTAGCCCTCCTTCCATTCTGGTGGCACTTCTTCATTTTCCCATATCTTGCAGAAGAGAGGGTAGAGTAACTTCACACTTGTTTCAATGTCTGCCTTTAGTGCTTCAACTGGGATGCTGTCAGGTCCTGCAGATTTGCCATTCTTCGATTGTTTGATTGCTCTGCGAATTTCTTCCTTGGTGGGTGCACTGCACTTGATAGGTAAGTCTCTTGTAGCTGGGGGTATTTCTGGTGGGTTTACAGGTGATGGTCTGTTTAGCAGCTCCTGGAAATGTTCAATCCATCTCTTCTTTTGTCCTTCTTCGTCTGTTATCGCGTTACCATTTTTGTCCTTTACTGGTCTCTCTGACATGGCAAATTTTCCAGATAGCTTTTTGATGATTGAGTACAGGTCCTTGGTGCTGTTCTGATGGGCTGCTTCTTCTGCTTCTTTTGCCGCGCTTCAATGTAGCTCCTCTGTCTGTTCTGATGCTACGCTTGACATTCCTATCTATTTCAGCATATTCTTTTTGTGCCTTTCCTTTTGCTGCCAAGGGTGACCAAGAGTACTGGGGGGATTTCATTAAGCATTCTCCTAAAAACCCTATGACATAAAGCCAAGGGAAAGATGATGATGACGATAAACATTAAAAGTATTAAAGACTGAAGTTTTAAAAAAATTAATAAAACCCTCAGGTATCATATTTAAAACTGTTTATTCTGTATAATTTAATCGTTTGAAATGAAGTTTTTATTTTAGTAGCAAAAAATTATACTTTTCCTTAGTCCCATAAAACATAATTTAATGAGGTGCTTCGTATAAATATCAAGATGTAATAAGAAAAAGTGAAAAATTTTACCTTCTATATTTAACTGTGCAACTAAAGTTGAAGGATCTACAGTTGGTGTTTTTACATTTTCACTGTCTGGGTTTACTGTAACTAGAGCATCTTCATTCATGATTCATTAAATCTTGCAATGTTGGTAAGGTGAAATAAACCTCATTTTGATGCTATTATTTCTCTCTGAAAAAAAAAATAAAAAAATATGACATAATAATAGCTAATGACATTGCAATGATATTTTAAATAATTAGTTACTGGTTCTCATAAATGTAACAATGGGATGAAGCAAGAAGCATTTTAGTAGCTATTTAATTATGTTTTTGGCACTACTCTATATGTTTCAGGTTGACCAGGTTGGCTGGCTTTCCTACTGGCCCATAATTATTTTTTTTTTAAAATTGGAATATTGCTGTGTTTAACTTGCAGATAAGACCTCATTTTTTACATGCTGATTTTCAATGAATCTCGCTTCCTCTCAAAAGCTACGTTCTGATGGCTTTTTCAATGCATGGACCAAAGGTTTGGAACTCACTCGATCCCCATTGACCTTGGACAGACAACATGCTACACTACTTTCAAGAATAACCATTAATACTATCTGTCTTAAACTTTTTTAGATTAGTTTGTCATTTTAGCTCTTGTTTTTATGTTTGTATTCACAGAGCCTTTTAAAAGCTATAAATAATACATTTTGTTTGTTAAAACCACTTTATAAATAAAATTATTATTATTTCATATGATTGATGCTCTCTCTCTCTCTCTCCCTATGGCCTCCTTCAGTCTCAAATAGCCTCTGACAACCAGTCCAACTCTGATCTGGGCCTTCATGTGTGGCTAAGATATGGAGTCCTGAGGAACTGTTCTCATTAACAGGAGAAGGGGCAAAGGCGAGTAACGTCTGTATCATGTAAGATAAGAAGGTGAGTGGTGTTGGTTTAAAGTCTGAAGAGTGACGTATAGTAGGCCTACGGCGTAGACTAAGACTGTATATATAACTGTAGGCAATGTAGGCACTGTAAGTGTAACTACTAACTCAGTAACTGTAGCTTCCTGGATCAGATTCATCTTTTTTTTTTATATATAAAAGAGGAGTTAAAATAAAGAATATAGATCTAGTCCAAGTCTAGATCTCTGACTATCTAGATCGTGTAGATCTAGATATAGATAGACTCTATTTATATCTAATTAATAATTATAAATATATAATATTATTATAATACTATGAACTATGCTGGCAATACTCAGTCTATAGCCTTGAGACTGAAGTCTATTTTAGTTTTGTTTCGTTTTTATAACAGTGCATGTTTATTTTTTTTTTTAACAATTCTAGATTTTGTAACAGCTGTTTATTCTCACTGAACAGAGTCAGTAGATCTAGATCTAGATCTATCTCAAAGAGTAGACTTCTAACTCAGTAACGGTCCCGGTACTTCTAGATCTATATCTAGTAATTATATCTAAGTATTAAGTAATCACTCACAATGTGCCAATCACACGATTCACACTCAGTAATTCTGAAATGGTCTCTAGATCTATAGACTATAGACTATAACTTAGTCTTAGTATAGAGACTATAATATAGTCTTTATAGACTACTGTAATTGTAAAAGTGTAACTAGTGTAACAAGTTTACTTCAGACTCAGTTCAAGTTACTTTACAGTTACTAGATCTACAATCTAAAGTATAGATCTAGAGTGATTCTAGACAATCTAGTAACTGAAACTGTCTATACTATAGACTATAGTAATGTCACTAATATAATATAGTCTATGGACTTGAGTATAGAGTCTAATAATACTCTAATATTATACTTTTTTTTATAGAGTAAATAGAGATCTACTGAGACTACTGACTCTATAGAACTCTGTAGTTAAGTTAGTAGAGTTATGGCTTGCTAGACATTTCTGTCTTACTGAGTCTTAGTGTCTAGCGAACCCCCCCCCCCTATTTTCTGATATCATATATTATGATATATAAATAATATATTTTATAACACCCCACAATCTTTGTTAAAATGAGCCATTATTTTGATAGCTAAGGCAAAACTGGTCTATCACTGTTGTGTTTGTTTATAGTTATACTTGTTATACTCTATTTCCTTATAGATCTAGTTCAGACACAGTTTTGTTTACTCTTTAAAAAACTTGACAAGGTTTTTACACGGTTTTAAAGAGCAGTGGTAGGACGATACTGTCTATAGTCTGACATTTTTTTTCTAGTAGAGGACAAAACTGTCTGGTGTGGCTAAACAAGATTGACAAGACTTATAAATCTAAATTTCATCTCAATAGGCCCTAAAATCTAAAACACATAGATTCTAGAATCTACATTGTATGTCAGTCATAACCTTTGTGTAAATAGGGGGGTATTCACTTTTATATACATTTATTATCAATGACATTAGCTAACGCTAGATCTTTTTTTTTTTTTTTTTACACTACTGTATTACTATTATTTGCCACTCATCACTAAGGCTCTACAAATGAAAAGAAACAACAAAAAAAATGTAGAGGGAGGGATAGTTATTGATATATCAGGTACCAAATTAGGCCACAGTCACTTAGCAAAGTGAGCGGGCTAGGCTAGACAAGGGGGGGGGGGTGTCGTGCAATTTTAACAAATTTGGGTCAACTAGAACTAGGTAGGCTACAGTATATGTAAAATTTGTGTTTATTGTCCTTGTTGTGGCATCTGTTATAAACAGAAGGAATCAATTGAGAGTGGGAAAAGTAACACTGACCTGTCTGACTTGAGTTATTGTAAAAGAAAGAAATTGATATAAAAATAGAAAATTAAAGAGAATAACCTTTTTTAAATACAATATGAGGTGTTCATTAGCACACAGAAAGTGTGTGAAAAGGGGGAAAAGTGTTCATTAATACCAGTGCTGGACCTCATTAACCTGACCCTCTTTGACATCATATTTTATTGTAACTGCGCAGCGTAACAAAACAATATCTATATATGGCTCCTTTTGTCTCAAAAGGCAATGCATGCGCCCAGATGAGTCCATCATTTTGGTTTAGTCTTGAGACGGGGCAGAATCTGGAGTGGCTTATTAAGCCAATTCTAGAGCGGCAGACTTTGCTGCAATTAATGCATGTGTATGAATCAGATTCAGGGCAGGGCAGCTTTCTTTTTTTCCCTCTTGATTAAGGCCGCCTCAATTCTTTTGTTCTCAGGGAGTGTTGTCCCAGCACGCACAGTCTGTCTCCATGCACTCTGCTCCTTGGCTAATAATGCCAGATTCAACATATATATAGTATATATATGTAAATATTAATTTAATATTATTAATTATACTCCTAGGTTTTATCTGACATTGACTAAGCCAGCATCAGCTCATTCAAATGTAAATCTAGACCTTCTAACCTTAGACAAAAAATGCTCCTGAAAAAGAAAAGGTAAAGACATAGTAAATTTTGTATTTGAATATGCCGTTTGATTATAGTTTCAAAGACTTTAATTTTTGATGTTGTTGACTTATTTAAAGGTTGATGAAACAATCAAGCAATGGCAAAGGCTTGAAAGGCACACACAATTATAAAAGAATGGCAGGTAAGTCATTAGTACAAAACATATGTAGATTTATCACAATGACTTAAAAAAAAACTGTTGAAAATAGATACATTTTTCTATTTGATATACTTAAGACTTCAATGTATTCCTTCTAGGGCATCTAGGGTCACCCTAAATTCTGATGGGTCAATCTCCTGAAGGCATTTTTCTATATTTGAAAACCAATTTTTTTACATCTGTTGCCGAAAAGATGCCTCTGTTCTTTCCCAGGGACTTATAGAGGCATTCTGCCAATTGTAGATGGCACTTAAAAAATTAATATCTAATAGACATTTAGGTATGTTTATTTGTATATATTTTAATATATATTTTAATAATGGCAATGTCTTTGGCTCTGAAAAACAAGGAGGATGGAGTTTCACATAACTGGGCAAACTCTTTTTTTGCAATCTCCGCATAGTTTTCCACATCTGGTACAAACAAAACTGCTTTTCACTGGCGGCTCATCAAAAAAGGTCGCCTTTGATATGTGATGTGTTTGACCCAGTATAACTGATCAATGTAGCAAAGGCACCTTTGATTAAAGCGTTCAAGAAGCCTTAGATTCCTTCTGTAGATCAACCAGATCTCAGAGCTGTAGGCCTACAAGATTGGTTTTTGTTAAGTGAAGAGACCTATTCTGCCATACTCTCGCTAAAAATTGTTCTCATTCTGAATGAGACATGATGAGCTCTCCTTTAATGGAAGTTTGAAAAAGTGCTGCTAGCATCCCCAGTCATCCCAATGCATTTGATGTTAACCCTTACTGCAGTAGGAGTTAATGGGGTTTATATAGATATACAACTTTGACAGTATCAGCTTTGCTCTCAAAGAGCCTTTACTTTAAGCCTACATTGTGCTTGTTAATTGTGCTGCATAAATTCATATTATTTGTTTTTTTGTGTATAATGAATATTCTGTGACTTTTTTGTTACCTTTTTGATAGGAGGCTGCAATGCAAGCATGTCAAGTAGAAACAGCAGTGGACTCAGTAACATTACATGTTCAGCCACAATCCATTGTTTTTTTTTTGAATCAATACTGGTAAATAAATTCTGAAAATGAAATGCTTTTGTGTACATTTAAAGTGTACATTTTTAAAAAGTCAGTATAATTTTATGGTTCTTTTTGTCACAGTTAATTTTTAACTGCCTTCATATATTTTTTTAAATTTCTTTTCAAACAGACAAATGAATGAACAAACAGTCACATTAATTCTTTTGGATGCTTGAGAGTTACAGTTACTATAATTCTACTGAAGATTACTACAAATACATATTGTTCTAGGTAAGAATTTTAAAATTATGAATAAGTGTTTTAAACAATTTTATGTTGCTTATTTTAATTTATTTGGGCTGTAATATTCCAATTTTTTATACATTTTTTATTTCCTAGGAAGCAGCATTAGAGGCTCATACTATAAAGCAAACTTTGAAAATATTGAACTTCATAAAGTGCTAATGAAATCTGGTAGAACTGACGATAGCTTCATTCTGATTGTATGCTCCAAACGTAAAAAAAATCGTAAGATTCAAGATTCTTATGAACCTAATGCACTCCATGAGCTCATTTCCATCCAAAACATCTTTAAGTAATTCAACATTACAAGCTAAAATGTTAGTAACAATTTTAAAGATTTTAGTTCTGATGTCTGTGGAGAAAATCCACACAAAGAAAAAAAAAGGTGTCTTTGGAGATATGTTATTTGCAACTTTTGCTACATTTGTAATGTTTTAAAAATGTTGATTTAGGAACTTCTGGAACAATAGTAACAATTTTAAAGATTATAGTTCTGATGTCTGTGGAGAAAATCCACATTAAGAAAAAAAAATGTGTTGTCTCGGAGATGTATTTTGCCACTTGTGTTTGATGTCTTATTTGTAATGTTTTAAAAATGTTGATCTAGGCACTTCTGGAACAATAGTAACTGCTTTTTATGGCATTTATGATGTGATGGATGCTTAATCTGTATTGTAGTCAAACTGTGGATGCTTATTAACTTATGACAATTACTCAGCAAGTGTTTGAGTTTCTTGTTTGGGTGTATTTCAGTGCAGTAGACTAACAACACAAACAAACACTATCTGTTTGTTAACAAGTAGATGGATAAGTCTGAAACACTGATGAAATACTGAATAATATTTAATCCAAGAAAAATAAGGCCACAGTCAAAGTCTCTGTAAAATAAAACACGTCTTTACCCAAGAGAAACCTATTGCTAACTGATTTTTCTGTCTCTAACCCAAAATCCCAAGCGTCACTAGTCCCGTTCAATATACGTCTTCTATGGTGCGTCTCTAACTAATATAAATATAAACTAAGTGCCTAACAGTGAAAAAAATTACACATGGAAATGATGCAGTCAACCTTTACATAGCCTAATGCCTTTAAGGTAACATTTTAACACCAGCTACCATAATTATTTCTAGATTATTCCTTTCCCTCTTAAAGTTTTAAGATTCTTTACGTTTCTCTACATGCCTAATTATGCTCTACTTTAAAAATGATCATCTAAGCACTTCAGGATTGATGTTATTGCGAATATGAAAAATTTACACATGGAAGTGGTGCAGCCTGTCTTGACAAATAGCCAAAAGCCTTGGGGTAACATTGTGACATCAGCTGTGATAAGTATTTATGGATTATCCCCCCTTAAAGTCTTAAGATTTTTAAAATATATCTATATACTTGTTAACTCTTTCAGTGCGCTGGTCAGTGCGGCGTTACTCTCTGCGAGTAACTTGGTATATACTATTTGTTTCAGTATCTTTTTTATGTTCAACTTTTTATTTCTCTCTGTTTTTTAACTTACCAGATGTGGAAGTGATTGTTCTAAATTCGATGCAGTATCCAACGCGTTTAAAAAAAATACACAAAATTATGTCAATGGTTCCTCTATTTTAGTTTATTTTCCGGGACCCGAAAAATGTAAATAATACAATTTCTTAGTGCATTTTCTCATCTTTTATGAAATTTAAAGTGATTAAATGTGTTTAGTATTGTGATTTTTTAAATATTTAGGGATCAAATGTTAAATTAAAATGTTAAATCTTTTAGTATATCGATTTTAAATGAATTTTTTTAAAAATTTCTTTTTCCGTACTCAGTTTAAAATTAATGAAAATAAATTTTGTTTGTATAATTTATTTAATTTACTATACATTTGTAGCTCATTCATTTTTCTTTAAAATAAAATAAAATATGTTAGATTATATAATAAAATGAAAAAGTTTTAGTTGTTTTAGCAACTCTACCCCCTTGAAAATTTGTGTTTGTTCCGGAAAACTCCATTTTTTCTATCAAAATAATTCGCACTGAAAGAGTTAACGCTATCCTTTATAAATGTTCGACTAAGCATTTCAGGAACAATATTAACTGCTTATGTCAAATGTTTATGGCACATGGTAATGGCCTCAGCCAACCTTGACATAGGCAAAAGCCTTGGGGTAGCCTCTCAATGTTCAAAGATTGTTCATGTGTTTCTAAATACCTATAAATGCTATCCCCCATTTCTTTAATTATAAATAAAATATATATCCAACCAATAGTTAGAAATTTTGAGGAGAAAAAAAAAATTAGTCATTGGGTAGAAAATGAAAACTAGAAATGAACCTATTATCAGATGAGATGCTAAATAAGATTCTCGAAGACATGGTACTATGTAGCCATACATGCATATTCATAGAAAGCAACTGTACATACACACAAAACTATGCATTTATCAAATCAATTATTGTTACTTGATTTTGGAAATAATAAATATCTTGCTAACATCCCATTCAGAACAGAATAAAACATCATCACCTGTGGCATGTCCACAGAAAATGTAATAAAAGTTATCTTTTAATCAAGTAACAACTTCCCAAAAAATGAGGGAAATAACCTTTAAAATAATAAATTGTCCTATTATCATCAAATTTCTTCCACTGAATCATTTCTAACTTGACTTTTGCCTATGGCCTTAAATTTCTTGTCCCTCCTTCGCCCTGCTGATGTCATGCTAAAGTAAGCTGAGGCTGTTTGAGGAAGGCCTGGATAATCAAATCTTGAGTTTGATTTAGAGGCTTCTGGTGAGAATGGGGCTGGTGCTTAGAATGTAGAAGCCTCAAGTTGCTTTTGTGATATCAGAGATTCTTCAAGTTGACTTTGGGATGCATCAATTGTTTCTGCTCCAGGTGGTACTATGATATTCTCTGGGTAGAATTTTCTGCTAGAGCATATTGAAGATATGCTTAAGTTAAGACTGGGGAGGTGTATCTATAAGCTTGACTTGGGCACAACTTCTTGAACATGTTTATTGTTGTGGGTTTAAATGGGTAATTTCGTGCCTCATTGAAACTGCTGTGTGCTAATTCTGGTATTGTCATTTTAACCAAATGGTTAAACATGTTTCAAAATTCCTGCAAAGCTCTAATGAAACACCTTTGCCAGTGTGTCTTCTGAAGAGTATCTGTCCATGCTGGCTTAAGAGAACCAAGGCTTCGTGGATGTATTAGTTGGCCAGCATTGGGGCGCAAACAGTTAAGTAAACATAAAAAAGAATGTTTGTAATACAAATGTAACGAACTCTGGTGTGGTTCCTGTTGTAGGAATGTTGTATGAAACTCACATGCAGAACCTTAACAATGTACAAGTATATGTAAAGTACCACTCAACAACAGAGTAGAATATTAGTATTTATTTACATTTAATTATACAAACAATATAGGACACAGATCAGCAATACTAGAGTATATAAATGTGCCTGAACTACATATTCCAGGGCGCTTAGACTACAGTCATTAAATAACTATTGAAGGGTGCGGAAGCATCAATACATAAACATACTAAATGTGCCCAAATCAAATATTACAAGGGCTCTTAAACGATACATTAGTAAATTACTTAAGGGCCATCATGCCACATTAGTTATGCCATATTAACCCAAAAATATTCCGAACATACCGTGCAGAAAAATAAGATCTCTCAATACAACTGATAACAACACTGACACCTCAGACCAGGTCAAGGGAACAAAAGAGTGTTTTTGTTTGTTTGTCTTTGCTATTGGTTTCTTGAATCTCTTTTGTGATGGTAAAATCACAAAATCCTGACCCTGTGAGTGATTTTTTATTTATAAAATCTTTTTAGTTTTTTTTTAATGAATTTTGTCTCAAACAGCTGCCTAAATAGGGTTTGTTTTTTGCCAATAACTTTATTTTTATTGTTCACGCTCAGACAATTTTTAATGCTCAGACAAATTTCAATGCATTTCTTCAGTGATAAATTATTGACATATAATAATTTTTCTTGTCATTTCTTTTCTACTGAAAATACAATCTTGTCCTCTATCATTCTCTCTTTTTGTTCTAAGTTACATTTTTAGCTTGGGACATTAAGTGTATCATAAACATTTGACATAGAGAGACTTTTTCCATCTTCCAAAACCTAAATGTTTCCAGAACTTCATTTTTCCTTGAGTTACAATAGTCATTCGAATTGTGGGTTATTAACATCTTCAGTTTCATCATATTTCAAATGTTCACAAATCTCTTGGGCCTTTGGTCCAGCACAATGTAAGATTATGGCTTTTGTTCTGCTTTTAGGTTTCTCCTGAGCACCTATAGCCAATAGAAACCATTTCTACAGCTTGAATTCTTTCTCCAGCAATGTACCTCAGAATCTTGTTCACAATGTTCTCCTGTTCTCTGAGGAATTTTGAGATTAACTTGTACACATTAGGGTGATCACCGTCAATAGACAGCTGAAATGCATGGTGCGTCCCTCCAATGAATTGTTTGTTCGTGGTAGATTGTCCTGTACACAATCTCTCCCAACATTCCATAATGCTATCAGAAATCATGGAGTCACTCTAAGGTTTCGTTTCAAGCAACCAATATAGTTGTCCTTCCAATAGTTATACAAATTCCCCACAGCATCTGGCCGAGCATCATGTACTTCTTTGAAGGCAGTATTTATATCGGCAGGTGGAACAAATAAGATGAAACAAACATTTGGGGAGATAAGTGATCGCCAGCTTAACTAATCCTGACATGCCTAACTTTGCCAATTTTCTGGAAAGAGATGCCCTGATTTGATCAAATGCCTCAGATTTCTGATAATACTGTAACACATATGTGTAAGACTGAAACCATCAGACCTGACCCTTGAACGCGATCTCCTCATTTTAATATTTTTTTTTTTTGCAAATTATGCATTGTTTAAAAAGGAGATACAAATTTAAAGTACTCTTTTCTTCTGTTAAAATGGCATACTTCTAGATCTGAAAGAAAATATTGAAGAAGATAGAGATGTCAACAAAAATTATAGCATACTTCTAGATCACTTATCACTTACTAAAATCGGGTACTTTTATACATATCATATATAAGTTTGCGCTATTTTTGTCTTTGCTATCTTTTTTTTAGAAATTTTGTTAGGTCACCACAAACATGTGACTAGTATGGCCTTCAATGAGAAGCAGTATGTGTTTAGGGAGATAGTTGGGTAAAAGTATAAAGGTGTCCTGAAGACATGAATAGAATATTGCTGAGTTGATTCAACTATTAATAGATATCTGTTGAAGGGCATCAGGGAAGTCTTGAAGTAGATTATGTTTTGGATTACGCTTCTAGGGGAATACTAGTAAAAAATAAAAGGGGGGGGATACTACTATGCTGTACTAGCACATACTAGTGCTGTCACCTAGCTTTTGGTGTTGGACACTACACCAATACCAAAACACCAAAACCTTCCTTTCCCTTTTGATCGAACAGGAAGCCACTCTTGTTAGCAATTTCCTGAAGGCATTTTTCCAAATTTGAAAACCAATTTTTGACATCTGTTGCGAAATGATGGCTCGGTCTTTTCCGAGGGACCTAGACATTCTTATTGTCAATTCTAGATGGCACTTAAAAAAATGAATATAGCCATTGTTTTATTTAATACTTCACTATATAGAGTAGGATCTATATACCTATATCTCTAGCATTTTCCATTTCTCTGTCTTTCTTTCTTCTGTTGGTAACTTTTTTCCTTTTCCTGGGCTTTCTCTTTCTCCATTGTTAACTTCTCTTTATCCATAGCTAACTTCAATTTCTCTTAATTCTTTATGCAGATCTAACTTTTCATATCCCCTTGCTAACTTCTCTTAATTTCTATTTCTTTAAATAATTCTTTTTTCATAGCTAACTTCCTTTTTTCCATGTCTAACTTCTCTTTCTCTAATTCCTTAATCAATAGCTAAATTTTCTGTATCGATGGCTAACTTGTCTTTAACCATGTCTAACTTTTCTTTCTTGTCAAGTTCTTTTGACTTAGCTTGAGCCATAAGTAACTTAGTTAATATCCCAATAGTCACCACTGACTAACACACTTTCTCTCACACACAAGGAAAACTAAAAACATTCTGTTCACATCACAAGCAGACTGTTCACATTCATACCATGGAAATAGATAAACAAAGGAGTATAACTCTTTCCTACTAACGTTACAAATTATATCTCTCCGCACATACCCTGACATTTCTCTAATTCCTAATCATATGCTAACTTCTTTTTTCTCTAATAAGATAAGATAAGATAAGATAATTTTATTGATCCAATCTAATGGAAATTCAGTTTGATTACAACTTGACTTGATAATTCATTCATAATCAATAGCTAAATTCTCTTCATTCATGGCTTAATTCTCCTTATTGAAGGCTAACTTTTCTTTCTCTTATATTAAAGCTAACTTTGCTTTCTTTACAGCAAACTTTTACCTTTATAATTATCTTTTTTTTTTGGCACATATTTTATAAATTCTGAACCTTTTAAATTTAGTAACCTCTCCTCTTTGTTCATCTTAATTATGAATTATCCATCTTTACCTATTAGATTTATCTATAACACATGTACCAGTACTTAAAGATAAAAAGTAAAGATTTTTAAAAAATGCACCTATCTAAACACAACTGAATCAAGTATAACAGATATTGTAATTATACTACTAATGTCTATAGAAACAATATAACAATGTATTTAACCATAGTAGATAGTCTTCTTCCTGCTCAGCTATGATTTTATTATTGGAATGTAGTACATTAAATCTTCATTTTCGGTCATTGTTTTTAGGTTTTTGTCCAGAACTTTCCTTTGTGTTAGTAGAGTGCTGTTGGTTGACATTTCTAGTTTTTCTCTTTGTTCTCATGCCAGTCTTTTTTTCTTTCATCTCCCATACATGTTTCCTTTCATCTGCTGCCAATGCCATCTTTTCCTTTCATCTGCTGCCAATGCCATCTTTTCCTTTTCCTGCTGCCAATGCCATCTTTTCCTTTTCCTGCTGCCAATGCCATCTTTCCTTTTCCACACTTAATCTGCCTAGATCCAGTCTTTGTTGGCTTTCTACAAATTTTTTAAATGTTCATACATTTTT
This sequence comes from Biomphalaria straminea, assembly GCA_021533235.1. Lineage (NCBI taxonomy): Eukaryota > Metazoa > Mollusca > Gastropoda > Planorbidae > Biomphalaria > Biomphalaria straminea. Next base: position 50,798 of record JADKLZ010006060.1, read on the forward strand.
TTAATCCTACATCTGAACTTTGACCATTGGATGCAAATTACCAAAAGTGCTAGGTGGTATAACTGATTCAATCTTTCTTCCTTATTTTGTTATAACAAACAAAAAGTGATCTCAAATTTAAAAGCCAACAAGGCAATTCAGAAATTTAAAATCTTGGACATTTAAAAGCCAAGCCTGGCCAAAGCTAAATAAAAATGTGAAAAACAATTCTGCTGTAGAAATTTCTTAGATCAAATAGGATTTCGGTACAAAGCCACTAAGGAATCTATTAGATCTATACAACATATCAAGAAGCTGTTCAGCATAGATGGTTAAATTAACTTTAAAAAAAAAATATGATTATTATTTTTGTTTTATCCCATATCTGAACTTTGACCATTGAATGTAAAGTACCAGCAGTAGTGTATACGAGTCAGTCTACTAAACAGAATTTATTTCAACTTGGTCTAAAGATTTTTATAAAAAGGTGCTTTTTGACCCTGTTTCCCTAGATCTTAATCTGAATGCAACCTGCAGCCTGTTTCATAGCTATCTTACCTGGGGCAACTTGTATGTTAGTAAATATGGTAGAATAATCAATAGTTCAGGAACAAAGTTTATAAGACTTTCCATCCTTACATGAAAGCCAATATCTGGCATGTGCCTGAAATGATTTTAAAAAAATATATGTAGAGAGAGCATATACTTTAGTGTTAGTGACTACTCAAAGTATAGGTCATCAAATAAAAAATGTAATATTAATTAATATAATGTGCGATATCCAGTAAGTGTATGACATATTAACCTCTCAGTCAAGTAAAGTGTTTGACCATCATATACTTTTAGTGAGAATAAGAATTCGTTTACGACTTGAAGAAAATCCAATATGGATGGCCAGCTGTTTATATTGCTTTAACTTAGCCAAATAACCTCAACGAAAAGATTATAAAATAGACTGTTTAATCATCAATAAGAAAATAGATGTAGAGTCAAAACTAATCACATCACAAGCTTCCTAGTTTTCTTCTCGAATCATCAGCCATCTTTGACTTCCTCTATCCTTTTGAGTTTCTGTCCTGTGTCTCATGATACTCTCTTGCACCTAATGAAAGTGCACAATGTAGAGATAGAACAATATTAATAGCTGATTTGAAGTCCTTGCAATACAGATTACTTAAATTTAAAATATCGAAAAGTCTGTCCATAGTCTGAAATCAACAATTTCTAGTGGTTGGCTATTACTGCTTACTTGAGGTGCAGTATTTGTGTTTTGGACAAGTATCTTAGTCTTGCTTTGACTAATGTTTAAGCCGAACGTCTGGCAAGCAGCAGATAGTTTGTCAACCAGGGGCAGTAGCTGAGCATCAGAAACAGCCACAATAGCTGCATCATCAGCATACAGGAGTTCCCTGATGAGTAACCTCCTAACCTTGGTTTTTGCTCGCAGCATTGATGCATTGAATAGTTTTCCAAAGGATCTTGTATGGAGAAACACACCTTCATTTATGTCGTTGTATGCATAATGCAGTAGACAGGAGATGAATATGCCAAACAGAGTAGGTGTGAGCACAGATCCTTGCTTGACACCACTGCAAACCTCAATAGGTGCTGATTGGGCTCCATTGAATGTGACAGTACATTTAGTTTCCTCATGAAAGCACTCAATGTACTTCAGTTGTTTGGGAGGGCAACCTATTTTCTTTTAGAATTTGAAAAGGCCACTTCTGCTTTAGTCTATCTCTCTCTCTCTATATATATATATATATATATTTATATATGAACACATTGAATTATAACTTAAAGCTAATATTTATAACTTTGATATTATAATAATGCTAAAATAAGTATTTCTAAAAATAATTTTTTTTTTTACTCTTGAAAATATTTTGAAAAAATATTTAAAGTGATCCCACTCTTCAAAATTTGGGCATCAACCTTAAGATATTCAGATTTTCCTTCTTCTATTAATGATCATGTTGGTACCAAAAAGTGAATCAAATCCCAAAGTGAAGCTGATGTTGTTAATAGACAGAAGGTAATTAAGGATAAGAAACTTATTAATGGTTAAATATTTAGAGACTTATTATTATTAAAACTTTTATATAGCGCTACTTTCAAGCTTATAGCATGCTCAGAGCGCTTTGGTCCAATCTCATTTGTGGACCAGGGGGGGGAGGGGGTATCTAGGAGTTGGTTTCCCGTGCTGCCTTTGGGGGCTCAGTAAACACAACTCTGCCCGAGTCGGTGTCGAACCTCGAGCCCCCTTCTAAGTAGCCAAGTTCAAGCTGCACTTAGCCTCTCGACCACGCTTCCCAATTTATCTATGATATGAGGGTGTGGCGGCCGAGTGTTGAAGCTTGGCGTCTGAACATAAGAGGGGTGTCAAGGCTCTTTTTCTTCTCTACTATCCTTATGGGTACTTCAGTGCTGATTACTAAATGTACTCAAGTCCTAGGCAATACCGTAATGACACATATAACGACAAAATAAAGATTCAGAATGCCGATTCACGAACATATAACAAGTTTATTGTATATACATTAATAGAACAGAAGCAATTTATTCTAACAAAAGCCTATATTAGTGTTGTCATTAGACTGTTGTCTTGTAGTTTGAAAGCGGAATTACAACCATCAAAATGTTTCAATTTTTTTTTACTTGTGTCTTTTGACATGTGGCCTGTAACTCTGTAACTTCTTTGTAAACAGTGAGTTACTTGTAATTTCTAAATTACTAAAATCACATTTTCATAAATTAAAATTGTTACATTTTTTGTTATCTTTTCATCATTCACTCAGTATTCTTTGAAAAGCTAACACCTTTGTGAAGCAGTTACCATTGAAATGATTTGCATTTTTTGTTCTGTAATAAAACTTTTAAACTATCAAATATAACATAGTATTTCCTTATGTTTGGTAAACCAGGGATGCCCAAAACACAGCAGCCCACAATGTGATTGGATCCGGCCTGCCGGCATAAAATGTAGAAAATCCCCTCTCCACAAAAAAAAATAATTTTAAAAAAATGTATCTACCCCTACATTAGGGTAAATGGCTTGGTACCAATAATAAGCCAACATATTTGTTTCATAAAGAAAGCGTGTCTCTTTTTAAAGAAAATATCATTCAACAGCTTTTTGAAACCAAACTCTAACTTGGTACCGGTACTGTAGGTTTTAGAAAAACTTGAATTATCGCAAGTACTATATTCACAGGTTTATATATATATTTTTTTACCTTTTTGTTGATATAGCCCGTGACACAAGCGTCGGAAATAAAAATTAACTGCTGCCCGAATAAGGTCACTGGGTAAACAATGTTTCCAAATGATACTTCCATGATTTTTTTAGCCATATAGCTGTCATTGTTTTGTCTCAATTTGTGTACCAAGTTTATTCCAGGGAAATCCAGCTGTCCATGTATTCTTCTTTTCAAAGCTTGTTAACTTTTTCAATGATGTGTTACTCTCAGGGAGTGACATGGTATATTATATTTTATTTCACTATCTTTTTAATGTTAAACTTTTCATTTCTATTTTTTTTTTGGATGTGAAAGGGATCATTCTTTGTTTTGGTAGAAATTTGGATACAGGACCAACACATTTGGTTCCTCTTTCTTAGTTGATTTCATGGAACATGGACAAATGTAAAAAATAAAATGTTTTAGTTGCATTTGTTATTCTTTTATGAAATTTTGAAGTCAAAAAATGTTTTTAGTTTTGTGGTGATTTTTCAGTATTTATGGTGTAATTAAAGGTTAAATCTTCAAGTATATTCATTTTTTTAAATATACTTCCTTTAAACTACTTCCTTTTTACCTCGCTCAATTAAATTCAATTAAAAAATATTGTATGGAAATTTTTTTTTATCTATACATTTTTGTACCCAATTCATTTTTCTTTAAATAATGTAATAACTTAAAGGAAGGCAACTCAAAGAGACATAGATGTCTATTTACAGGACATCACAGTTAAACCAAACACATCTTCATTTAGCACTGTCTCTCCATCTTGGCTCTCAACTTGGGCGGAAATCGTTAGTCTATCTTCATGTCAACTTCCTGTTCTATTCCGTTCACTAGAAGTGGGCATCTCTGCACTAGCCTGGATGGCGTTGCACATCTGTGCACTAGCCTGCATGGTGGCACGCATATCATTATTTAATAGACAGAAATAGTACAATTGCAGAAATTTATTTTTAAAATACCATGGAATGTCATGAATATTTTTTTACTCAAAGTTTAAATGTATTTTGTATTTTCTACTGTTACAATTTGTGGATAACAGAATTACCATGTGTATTGTGTGTATCTTTACATGTGTATTTTTACCATATTGTATTTAAAACTGACTGATGTAATAAATAAAAGAACGGGCATTATGACAAACTAGGTTGAAATGTCTTTAAGAATTTAACATTTATTACTCATCAGTACATACTCATCTGTACATTGATCAAAATCAAAAGCTATTTACTGCCTGCAAAACTTTCACTAGGGAAAACAACACAGGTGGCATTACTCTTCTCTTTTTTTTAAGATTATGACAGATTCATTGAGCAAACTGCCTGTCTGTAAGTCACATCTCATTATTTCCTGTAAAATGTTCATGTACAATTATCATTATTTCAGTGTGATGAATTTCATTCAAATAAGCTGTTATTAGATACAATAAAATGTATAATGTATGAATAAAATATAGAGAAAAAAAAACAAATGTTTTTTCATGAATTGCATGTTTTGTGTAATTGTGTTACAGTAATCAATAATTAAGACCTATGAGTTACAACAGTGAAATTCAAATGTGAAATTCAAATGAGGTTAATTAATTAGCACTGGCACTAATTAGATGATTGAATGTTATTGGAAAAAACAAACCTGTTTATATCTCTAGCTTTGGGTTGTCATACTCTCTTGACAGTATGGATCAAATGCTGTTTCAAAAGATGTAGACACACAGCCATGGATGTTCATCTTTCTCAAACTTGTGTCTTGATAGTGACATTTTATTGTTCTAAAGATGAAATTTTAAAATTGTCCACATTTTGATCTACATGTAATGAAAGAAAAATACTAATGAACTTATTAATCAGTCTGAATTTGGACATCAAATTAAATGCTTCCTAGATACCAAAGATATTAGAGTTGTTCTAATGCTTGTGATTTTTTTTTCTAAGAATATTGATTTTAGTTTGTTATATTTTGCTAAAACTAGATTTTTATATCACATTTTTTGGTACTCAAATGCTATAAGCATGAAAGTTGTGCTATATAATAAAAACAAGGATTTGAAAAATCCATAATAATAAGGCCAGACTAACATTTACAAGTTACCTGCACAAAAAATAATGTCATGGTCAACCATTTGTTTCACTGCTCATGTGCTTCTGATAACTTTTAAAAGTAAAGTATAGTTCCCTTTTAAAAGCATGCAATCTATAGGGCAGATGATGAACAGGTCATTTGTTTCTGTGGCCCATTGTTAACAAGGGTGTCGTGTGGCCAGCACAATGACCAACCGCCTTTACATTCTCCAACTTATGTCAGGTACCTATTAGAGCTGGGTGGACTCTTCACCTGGATTGGAACCCTGGACCCCTGTTTGGAAGCCAAGTGTTTTACCCCTCAGCCATATGCCTCCTTGGCTTTTAGCAGAGCTACAAATAGCCTAGAGAAACTAAGGATCATTGATAGTTCAGAACAACAGTTCAGCTCGCAAACTGCATGACCAAGCAGGTAAACAAAAATCCTAGATGGACCACAAATTCTGATTCTTTCTAGGTCTTTGGCAAGCTATAAATAAGCAATAAATAAAATCGTAGACAAAAATTAAAGATGGAGCACAAGTTTTCTATTCAATTTACTATGTGGATTATTTTTTTTTAATCAATTTATATTGTGCATTGAAACATAGAATATTATGTGTGCTCATTTATTTTGTCATTCCAATTTGTGATGTTAACGTACAGGTATACAATTTCTCAAAAGAGGATTTCTGTTTTTTCATTACAAGCTGACTATTCTAGGATGTTATGTTTCTAGATTTACAAATACAGACTTGAGTAACCTAACAATATTAGTATATCATAGATCTAACTCCAAAAATTGACATGTAATTGCTTAAAAATTAATAGTCATCCAAAACAAATTAAATCTCAGCTATTACTGAATGGACTTGAACATCATTCATTGGCCTCCTTCAGTTGTAAACGGCTATGGTTCATCTCGAACACTTTTTCATATGGCTGTGGAGCCCTATTTTGGAGAGACACTCCCGTCCACATATATAGCATGTCAAGGTGGCTTTCACTTAGGTAGTAGAGGAGCTGGCCACTTTCCGTGTGGCATGCTTTCGTTCAAGAGATGAGGCCAATGTTTTCTCGCTGTCTATAACTTTCTTGGTCACCGCCTCTCTCCAACTAGTGTGGTCTATGTAAGTGGTCAGTATCAATGTTCACTGATTTTAGATCCCTTTTTATCACATCAAAGTAACAGAGGTGGGAGCGATCAGTTTTTCTTCAGCCAGGAGCAAGTTGCCTGTACAGAATGATTTTTGGGATGCCATTGTCAGTGATCTGTGATGCCCAAAATATGGTGCACAGGTCACATCAGCCCATGACGTGGTTCTCTCAGGGTTGATAAAATGTCGTTACAAAGTCTAGAAATCCCCCCCTTCCAAAAAAACAAGAAAAAAGGGTTAAAAAAAGTATGTTTACTTATGTTAGGGGTCTCAATTTTTCTCTAATTGATTGGTACCATGGCCCTTAATATTGAGTATTTATTATTTAAGACTCTGAATCTAAATGAATATTTACTTTTTGTGGAACATGATTATAAGCCCACGTATTTGTTTATAAAGAAAGTGTGGCTGTTTAATAAAAATAACAATATATAATGGCCTTATGTAACAAATATGACTGAATTCTTAGCTTGAGCTGTGAAAGATTGTTAAGCTACCCCTAAAGATTGGAGGATTGATGGGAATATTTACCAAAAACAGACAAGACAATGAATCGGTATTAAAGCTAGCTGCAATGTTGCTCATATTGAAGTAAAGAAAATTAGCATTATTCTGGCACCTCAAAAAAAAAAAATCCTTAGTATAAATACTAGATCTTTGGGTTTTTAAAAGAGTTTCAGGTCGATATCATTAAGTTTGTATACCTTTCCATTCATGTGGCCCACAAAACAAGTGTTGGAAATTAAAATGGCCCGCAAGTGGTATTAGGTTGGGACTCAAGATCTAAATGATTTTAAGCATAATGGATTTTAGGACAGCACTTTTCAAAATAATTATATTTATAATTCACACAATTAGTTCGAAGTAATAAACTGATAGTGTCATAGATGTGATTAATCTCTTTCATAAGCCATTGTAAGGCTGAGCATTTCATGACACGTTAATTTGCACCTCTAGGTTTGAGATAACACCAACAAAAAACCCAACAGTTCATCCAGTTAAAGGATCTTAACATACATATTAATATCGATTTTCATAAATAAATTGGTTAATCCTCTTTTTAGATGTTTTTTTCATTCTTCTAGTTTTTTCCCCTCAACACTTGAATTAATCAAGTAATATGAGGCTCTAATTTAAATGTTGTTTTTTTATTTAGATGTTTGCCCTCAAGGGAGTTCACCTACTTCTTTGGCCAATAGTTGATGACCACGTTATCTGCTCAGCACAATAGGGGGCTAGGTGGCTGAGTGGTTAAGTGCTTGGCTTCCAAACTTGGGTTCAAATCTTGATAAGGATTGGGATTTGGAATTTCTGGATTTGTTCAACTAACTCTTAATGGGTACTTGACTTAAGTTGGGGAATGTAAAGGCAGTTGTTTGTTGTGTTGGCCACATGACACCCTGCTTGTTAAAATTCTGCCACAGAAACATCATGTGCCCCATAGATGGCAAGTTCTGAAAGGGAAACTTTATTTATTTTTTACAATAGTCAACTGTTTTAATTTTCCATCAATAACTATCATGTATCTTTAAGATGTGTTTATTATTATTGCTTTTATATAGCGCTACTTTCATGCTTATAGCATGCTCAGAGCGCTTTTGTCCAATCTCATTTGTGGACCATTGGGGGGGAGGGGGTATCTAGGAGTTTGTTTTCCGTGCTGCCTTTAGGCGCTCGGTAAACACAACTCTGCCTGAGTCGGGTGTCGAACCTCGAGCCCCCTTCTAGGTAGCCGAGCCAAGCCAAGTTCAAGCGCCTCTTAGCCTCTCGACCACGCTTCACATGTTTTTATGTGAGAATAGCAATGTTCAATATTTAAACTTGTTACTGTCTTTCAACCCATGCACACATTTATGTGTAGTTTCATTTATGTAACACAGTGTTAAAATTAAGCTAGACTTAAATGTGGGTGTGCTGGCTGAGGGGTAAAGTGCTTGGCTTCAGAACCAGGTTGACATCTTTTGGTGAAGACTGGCATTTTGAATTTCTGGGTTTTATAGGAAGTCTTTTGGACCAACAAAACTCTAATGGGAACCTGACATTAGTTGAGGAAAGTAAGTATTTGTGTAAGTTCCCCTTTCAGACCTTGCAATAGGGCAGATGATGTAAAGGTCATCTGTTTCTGTGTTCCACAGTTAACGAGAGTGTCATGTGGCCAGCACTATGACCAACCGCCTTTACTTTACCCTAGAAGGTGACCTAAAGGTTAAAAAATCCCAGTCGTTTATCTGCACTAATGAGAAATCATGCACTGACCACATTGCTACACTACGTATTATCATAGAACAATCTATCGAGTGGCAATCTCCTCTGTACATGACCTTTGTTGACTTCGAGAAAGCCTTTGACAGTATTGACAGAGACATAATCTGGAGACTGATGAATCACTATGGAATCCCAACAAAATTCACCAATATCATTAAACAGTTATACGATGACTCATCTTGTCAAGTAATACACAATGGTAAGCTGACCAACCCTTTTCAGGTAAAAACAGGAGTAAGACAGGGATGTATGCTTTCACCCTTGATATTCTTACTGGTGATTGATTGGGTCATGAGGCAGACAGTCTTAAATTATAAAAGCGGAATACAGTGGACACTAACACACCAATTAGAAGACCTGGATTTCGCCGATGACATCTGCCTTCTCTCCCATACACAACAAAATGCTCAGACCAAACTCACCAGACTCTCAGAAATAGCAAAAAGGACTGGACTTCTAATCAATAAAAAGAAAACAGAAGTTATGAGGATCAACAATAGACAAGAGAACCCAATCATGCTACAGGGAGAAAACATCCTTGATACAGACCACTTCACCTATCTCGGAAGCAGAGTTAGCAAAGACGGTGGAGCTGATGATGATGTACTAATTCGAATAAATAAAGCTAGGTTTGCCTTCTCAACTCTTCAAACAATCTGGCGCTCCAAGGCAATATCTCTACATAACAAAATAAGAATCTACAATACTAACGTTAAGTCTGTTCTCCTTTACGGTTCAGAAACTTGGAGAGTCACTAAAAGAAATACGGAAAAGCTCCAAACTTTTGTTAACAGATGCCTACGCCGGATATTAGGAATTAGGTGGCCAGAAAAGATTACCACTACCGATTTGTGGAACAAAACTAGACAAAAGCCCATAGCACAAGACATTACCAAACGAAAATGGAGCTGGATAGGACACACCCTGCGGAAACCAGCTACCAATGTTGCAAAGCAGGCTCTTGACTGGAATCCACAAGGAAAGAGGAAAGTAGGCAGACCCAAGCAAACCTGGAAGAGGTCAGTCATCAGTGAAGCTGAGGGTACTGGAATGACATGGGAGCAGATGAAGAAAGCTGCTCAGAACCGAGTTCGGTGGAGAGGTGTGGTTGCGGCCCTATGCTCCCCTGGGAGTACACAGGATTAAGTCAGTAAGTCAATGATCCAATAGGGGTACTAAACTTTTCATTCTTGACCATTCCTTCAAATATATGAGTAAGCATGTTATTTCTCATGCTGACCAATTATTTTGTTTACACAAAAATGTGTTCTAAGGTCAATCATGATCCAATGCATTGATCACCAACACCCAATCGCTATTTTGGTTTTGTGCAGAAGAATGAGAGAACATAATAGCTGATCAATGATCCTCAGCATTCCCCATAAATCAGCTCCAAAACGCTACTACTGACGCTTAATAAAATACTAAATTTTGCAAGTAAGCTCACTGGCAACAACCAAACCCCACTTGGACACCTATTCAAGAACACATTGCTAAAAAAAGCTATTTTGAGCATCATAAAAGGAATATACTTACAACACCAATCACAAATACAAACAGACAAATGAACTTTCTTTAGCAATTAAATCATTGAAAAAAAAAATTAACTTGCTTTTGTGATTTTCACATGTAATGTTAAAAAAGAGGGGTTTTGAACATATTCATATGTTTGCTGTTATAATGTAGTTATTTGTAATGCACAATTGTAAAAAAAATTTCCCATGGATAAATAACATTATAACAGCGAACATATGAATATTCAAAACCCATTTTTCTTAACATTACCTGAAATTCACAAAAGCAAGTTACACAGAACCTACCTGATGAATACACCATTTTTTTGGCAACAACATGAGATGCAAGGTTGAGACCCTACAGAAGTGATGGCATGAAAGGGTCACATCATGGCAGGAGTCAAATCATCACAGCAATGTAAACCTTTTTTACAAAATTTTGAAATAGGTGTATCATTACAGCCAACACCATGCCTTGAGTCATTACTTCCTGCTGATATTAGAAGTGATATTGTTATGATATATATATTATGTAGATTTCATTGGGTTATCAGTTGTCTCAAAATGAATACAAACTTGGTTTTTAACATATCAATAAGAAGTAAGAAAATGGGCAATACTATAAAAACTGGGTAGAACATAATAAGAACTTTAGAAAAAAATTAATTAATTTAAAATATTATTAAAATATATATCGACCTAAAAAATTTAAAATGTCAGTTTTGACCAAGATTCAAACCAGAGTCCCCTCAGTTTGGAAGCCAGGTTCTTTACCACTCATCCACCCATGCCTCCCAAAGCTTGACATGTATCCCATGCCTAATCTAACTGATCAACATCTTCAAATAGATTTTCTCTTGTAAATAAGCCTGGAATATTAAAAAATCCAGCTTGTTGGCCTGTTTAAAGGCTTATATTTCTAACTTTTACAAGAAGCTGTGAATTGTTAGAGATTCTCTCAATTGAAGAGAAATTGTGTGCTTAATGTTATTTTCTAATGATCCATCAATAATGAAGACTTTTATTCTAGTCTAAACCTCCAGAAGGCAGGCAGGGTTCAAACCTAGGACCACTAAGCTGTGTTATGACATGATCAGGGTTTAGTTAGATTTTTTTTCGGGAATACAGGGAAAGTTTTAATTAGGTGCAGATGACGTAAAGTTTGTTAAAAAAGGAGAACACTAGAGGATACACAAAAATAAGACATCTTTTTTTAGGACAGTAAAGTTAAGGAATAAGTTCTCAAGGGCTTACAACAGAAGATATTGGACAGGTCCCTTCTTGAGGATTAAAAGTATTTATTGTTAATACTAGCGTCGACATCCATTGATTGGTTGGCGTTTCGTCGATGGTTGAGGATTACCTCCTTTTTATTTCATTGTTGATATTTGCCATGGCAGAAGAGCCATAACAGCTGACAGTCCAAAGCCAGCCGTTTCAACTCATTTTCATTAAAATTCATTTCATCATTATATCTTACAATTTCAATTCAGATCTATGTGTCTCATTCAAGATGTCATGGCATCTATTAATTATTGATGGCAATGTCTTCAATTTCAAAGTTTAAAGATGCGTGCAGTGATTCACATGACTATGCAGACCCAGTTGAGACCTGCTTATTTTCCTGCATTTTGTGCAGACCAAGCTGTTGTCAGCTGAAAGTCTATTTAAGTTTTCTTTCCCCGTCTTCAATAATGGCTTTTCTTTGACTCTCAAATGTTTGTCTTGCTCTGCAGCCAACATCCAAGACTAGCAATCATATAAGAATGTGGCCATGACCAGGGAGCGCATCAATCTGATTTTGTTGTCAAGGGTATGCTCTGTCTCATTATTAATGAGTTTTGCAAGTGCTGCTGTTGACTGTGCAATTGGGGTCAGTAGTTCAAGTTTTGTTTCCTCATCTGAGACAAGAGCGCTGAGGTATTTGAAGCTGCTAACACTAGTCAGCTTTTCACCTCTAATACTGATGCCCCTTTTAAAGCCTTGTTGGCTTTTGATCATAATTTCGGTTCTTTCTGCATTTATTTGCAAACCATATGCTGCGGAATTCTGGTCTATGTGCATTATCAATTCAGTTAATTCTTCCGCAATGTTCTAGAAGCTCTAATTAGGATTGAATAATCCTTTATTATTTTCTTAGTTGATTTCTCAGATACCTCCATTTATTAAAACTCTCTTTAAAAGATGGCTTGATATTACATAATTACATTAAATAATCAATATTATTAATAGGTTGATAATAACATTAAGGCTTGTCTCCGAGTTCAAAAATTAATGAGGAGTGTAAAGAGACTGTCAATCACCTGTAATAGCATGCTGACACTCTTAACCCTTAAAACGGGTGTGGTAGCTTAGTCTGTAATCATCAGGACTGTAATTCCATTTTGTATGCACTCCTTGTAAAACAGCTCAGCACTTCAAGGGTTAAAGAAATGTGTGGGTGACAGCTGTGATATCATCACCTTAAATCTTTCTGCACATTTGGCATCCATTGGTGATGTTCAGCTTCATGCTTTTCAAACACTGACCTTTGAGACCTGGAAACATTTAACAGAACCTCAAAAATATGTTTACAAAGTGTACCATTACCTTATTACCTTCACCTATTCCTTAGTCTGTTGGATCGTTGGGGCACCAAGCGAGATCTGTTGACAGTCTTTCTCCATTCCTCCTTGCCTTTTGCCTTGTTTAAAACCTTTTTCAATGGCATTTTTTTAAGTTGTCTTCCAATCACTTTCTCTGTTTACCTCTTCTTTTTCTATTTTCCTGGTACTGTTCCTTGAAGGAAGGTCTTTGCAAGCCCCACATATCTAGTAATGCAGCCATAGATTTTAAGCTTTCGTTTTTTTTTTACAATAGTTAGCAGGTCATCAAAGGGTCCGATCGCTGCAGTAACCTTGTCTCTGATGTAGCCTTTGAATGTGATGCGCTAGGATCCTTCTGTAGCATCTTAATTTGATTGCTAGGATCCTCCTCTCTAGCTCTGCATTCAACGCTCAAGACTCACAAGCATATAAAAATGTAGCCATGACCAGGGAACTCAAAAAAACAAAAAACAACTAAGTGACTTTGGCTGGGTTAGCCAATGTTGACTTACTTATTCTAACAAGCAAAGGTATAGAAAAATCTTCAGATACAGATCATTTGGGAGAGAAGTCTGAGTGATGGAACATTAGTCTGCTGATATGAAGAATATGAGTGGAAAAAATGTTTAATGTATCACAACACGCATAAAGCACTTAGGCACAAAAGCTTTTCAGGAACATTTGTAAGGGAGGTGTATCAGTAAATTTTCTTTTTACATACAATACCTCTATTCAACTTGCAATGTCATGGAACCTTCTGGTTGGAAAATTCTGAGTGGGTGGACATTATTCTAGAAAATGACTCTAATAATTACTAAGAATTACTAGCCTATTGGCCACACTGGAAAAACTCAAGTTTGAATGTTATAAAGTTTTGAAGTAAAAAAAAAAAAAAGAAACAAATTTTAATTATTAAATTAAATTAAAATTATTATTTTAATAAGTAAAAAAAAAAGACGAGAAAATAATTATAAAAAAGACGAGAAAATTAGAATAAAAAAGAAAGCTTCTAATAAATTATTTCAAATGAGGTATAGAAGTATTTATGTTTTTTTTTTACTCGCTTATATGGATGTCTACGCTGGATATCAGGTGTTAGGTGGCCGGAAAAGATAGCTACTGTCAATTTGGGGGAGAGAACTTGACAAAAGCCCATAGCCCAAGACATCACAAAGCGAAAGTGGAGCTGGACACCCTGCGAAACCAAGCTACCAATGTTGCAAGGCAGGGACTAGATTAAAATCCACAAGGAAAGAGTAAAGTGGGCAGACCCAAGCAAACCTGGAAGAGGTCAGTCATCATTGAAGATGAGGGTACTAGAATGACACGGGAGCAGATAAAGAAAGCTTTCAGTGGAGAGGTGTGGTTGCACCTCTATGCGCCTCCGGGAGTGCAAAGGATTAATTCAGTAAGTCATATGGGCAGCAAGCATTATTAAAGATATCATAAAAATCTACTCTAGATTTAAAAATATAAAGAAATGCCCTCCCCCCAATTTTTTCTTTCGATAGTACCCAGTGTAATAGCATATTCAACAAATTGAATTTACTCTATAATAATTAAAAACAGCAATATATTTCCAGGATTACATTATTAGGTGTCTGCCAAATCCGCAAAATTCACAATCAATTTCTGATTGTATATTGTCATACATACATCTTCTAAGAAGGTTGGTAAGAGCATTCTATTTTCAAACTGTCAGGTGTATGCCAGAGGTTCCCACACTGTGTTGGGGACCATCATTGGTTTGTAACAAGTAAACATAACCTAAAGTTCCTCTTTAATATTTTAGGGGAAAATCATTCAATCTGTTTTAAGATAACTTTAAAAAGCTTGAGAAAATCTTCCCACAATGCTAGCGAGAAATAGCATGTATTGCTTTGATAAAAAATGTCATCTTCAACTCTCAATTCCAATTCTTATATATCCATCATATACCCTCAGTTCAAATGAACAAACCTGACCTTTACCATAACAAGAATGGAACTAACATAGGATAAAAAAAAGTACAGACTTTCATCAACAGATGTATGAGAAATATCTTACAAAAATACAGTGGAACGGCATAGTAGGGGAGGTGCGGTGGCTGAGCGGTAAAGCGCTTGCCTACCGAACCGGGGTCCAGGGTTCGAATCCTGGTGAAGACTGGGATTTTTAATTTCGGATATTCGGATATTTCGGATATATGTCTGAGTTCAGACAGCTCTAATGGGTACCTTACGTAAGTTGGGGAAACGTAAAGGAGATTGGTCGTTGTGCTGGCCACATGACACCCTCGTTAACTGTAGGCCACAGAATCAGATGACCTTTACATCATCTGCCCTATAGACCACAAGGTCTGGAAGGGGAACTTTAAACGGCAAAGTAGAAAATACCAACCTGTGGGAGAGGATTGGGCAGAAAGATGTTGAGGTGCAGGTCTAAGAGAGGAATTGGAGATGGATTGGTCACACCCTTAGAAACATACCAACAACAGACTAGACAGGCCTTAGTGTGGAACTCCCAGTGAACAAGATGTAGAGAAAGACTAAAAAGAATTTGGTGATGCAGTGTACAGGAGGAAGCCGAGAGGACAGGAAAGAGCTGGGAAGTCATTAAAAAAACTAGCAAGAGACAATGGAGTGCGGTGTGTTTTTTCTGAGGCCCTATGTTCCATGAGGAACTCAATGGAAAAATGATGATGATGATGATAAGGTATCTAAATCCATAAGAGGTATCTCTCCTCTAACTTCATTCTGCCCCCCTTCCAACCTACAAAACTTTTCTTATACATTAAAGCTACTTCACAAAAAAAAAAAAGAATTACTTCCTACGCATTTCATGTGTCAATCTAGTCATGCATGTTGATCAAAGCCTTAAATTTTGCTAAGTCGGTTTTCCTAGCTGGTTCAGGCAGCCCATAATATTCTCTAATGGCCCTAGGGAAGGAACACTTGTATGAATTTATTCTAGCATAAAGAATAAGAAATGTGCCTCTATCTTTGTGTCTTTCTAATTATTTCATCAGATTTTGTTTTTCTATTTGTAAATTATGGTTTAGTGTTCTATGTATTGTATAGCCGCTTTACTTTTTATTCTTTTGTCCTGAAGTGTCTCTAACTTTGTTCATTTTACTAATAATGTTACTCTTATCAAATTGGAATATTCGTTTGTTATAAATCGCTCTGCTCTATTTTGGATTTATTTTAGTTTCTTTATGTTTTCTTAAGTTGATCCCAAGCAGAGGATGCATATTCTAAGATTGGAATAATGGGAAGCGTGGTCAAGAGGCTAAGTGCGCTTGAACTAGGCTTGGCTTTGACTACCTAGAAGGGGGCTGGAGGTTCGACACCCAACTCGAGCAGAGTTGTGTTTACTGAGCGCCTAAAGGCAGCACGGAAAACCAACTCCTAGATACCCCCTCCCCCCACTGGTCCACAAATGAGATTGGACCAAAGGGCTCCGAGCATGCTATAAGCATGAAAGTAGCGCTATATAAAAGCTATAATAATATTGGCCTAAGTAATGTTCAATAGCATTTTAATTTTATGTTCTTGTTTCATTAGTAAAAACTTATTTTAATAAACCCTAATGTTTTGCTTTATTTTTTTTTATTTCAACAATATGGGGATTCCGTGATAACTTTTCCTTTAATATTACACCTAGGTTCTTGGAGTTCATAGTCTATGTGACTGGTTTACCATGAATAGTAGTAAGTAGTTTTTATTTGTTTAGTTCCTTGTTACTCTATAAACTGGCATTTTTCTGGCTGGAGAGAAATACTCCAATTTGATTTCCATTTCTGTAATTCTTCTAATTCTTTTTTTTAAATTTCAGAATCGTGTCATTTTTTATTGTTCTCTATATGATGCAATTGTCAGCAATTATTTTGATATTTTGGGTTTTTGGCGCGTCGCACAATTTAAGCCATGCCCTACCCTTAATCCCCTAAAGGTTATTTCCCCTTTATAGCCCAAGATCTAAATGTTATACAGCTAAGTTATTAAAAAATAAGGTCCATTCATAGCTCAGAGAGTAAAAATAGTAAAAATGTATACAATTTAATAAAAATTTGTTAATATTATTTATTCACAATTACTTTGCCCTATCAAATCAACTTTTCATAGTTAACCCCATCTCCAGAATAAAGCCCAGTATTTTCCCAGGGTCAACATTGTTTTAGAAGTTGCCTGCTCCAAATATTTCCCTCTAATATCCAGATATCTGGAGCAATCAAGGAGAATTAGAGTCACAGTACTCACACAGTGGGGCTTTTCTCTTTTAGCACTAAGGAGTGTGTGATGTGGGTGTGGTCAATCCTAAGTCTGGACATGGTGGTGTTCCCACACCTTGTTAGACCTTTAGATGTGGACCGTCACCTGACATCAGCCACAACCTAAGTTCAGCGTCTCCCAACAATCCTACCACTCTCGGCTTTGTCTCAGGTCTGAGCAGGAAATTTGGGTTCCTGACAATGCTCGATTTAAGGCTCTCTTTGCTTCTCTGCTGTTTCATTTCCCTCTATGGCCACATGGGAGGGGATCCAGATGAAAGTGACATACCTATGGTCAGATGTTATTTGGTTTAAAAAGGCTTAGTTCTTTAAGCAATCTAGCTGGAGTATCAGCAGGTCCAGAAGCTTTATTTGGTTTATGCTAGCTATAGTTTTTGGATTTTTTTTTCTTGTATATCTATTTCTACGACATCTGCTCGGTTTAAATTCAATCATGTCTAACAGAAAACTTACCTTGCTCGTATGCTCTTTGCTCAGCAGATGAAATATGGCATTTTTTGAACTCTAGGTCAATCACACTGTGTCCATACTGTTGATGCAAAATGTGAACCAGAAAATACACAGAAAAAAAAGATATTTACATTTATTAAATATATTAGTCTTCTTCATATAGGTGGAATTATAAAAATAAAAAAAAATAACTGTATTTGCAATCATGGACGATTTCTTATTTCAAAAAAAAAAGTAAAGTTTCCCCTATCAGACCATGTTATCTGTAGTTCAGATGATATAAAGACCATCTGTTTCTGTGGCCCATGGTTAATTAGGGTGTCATGTGGTCAGCACAACAACCAACCGCCTTTACTTTCCCCAACTTTTATCAGGTTCCTGTTAGAGATGGGTTGACTCAGGCGCCCAAAGATCCCAAAGCTTTAAATCCCAGGACCTTGGTTCAGAAACCAATCGCTTTATCGCTCAGCCACTGTGCCTCTATTTTCAAATAATTCTTGTTCAATAATGTTTTGGGGCTTTTAGTACTTTTGTTTTATTCTTTACTCTTTTTACATATGAAGAAACTGTTGACTACACGAAGTACACTTTCTATCTTAATTACTGGTTGAAAGAATCAATTTTAAAGAAACTACCTAAGTTATAAATCTTGTACTGCAAGACTGAAACACATACAAGAAAAATAAAAAAAGTTTTTTTTTTTTTCAAAAAGACAATACCTCCTTTATAAAACTTATTGAGCGATTATTTTGCTCTTAAAAACTGATGACTGTTAAATTTAAAAAAGAAAAAAAAAATTTTTTAATCCTGCAAAAATGTTGTGTGCTGAAAATATAGTCTGCAAATTAAAACTTAAAAATTAATACTTTAAATAAATAAACTCTACATGTTTAACTATTTCTTTGTGTCAAAGCAATTCATCAAATGTAATAGTTTCATGAGGACTAGGCATATCCCATAAATGAATATTACAACTAACCCTGAATCTATAATCATCCTACTACATAAAGTTTTTCCAATAGTTATCTTTTTTTTCTTAAAGCACCTAATATGTCATATAAAATCTTGAGTTTTACAGCCTAGCAAGAACTACTAGAACACATGAGAAAATGGCATCATACAGTTATTTTTTTTTACTGTACACAAAGTTAAAATGGCTAGTGACACTTAGCAATTACTAGTAGGCCTACTTATGATTAGGATCAGATAATAATGGCAATGTCTTTGATTCCGAAGATTAAAAATCAGATAACCTTAGCTAAACCAGACTGCATGGGCAGTCTCTTGCAAAGAGGAGATTGCACTTAAGTAGTGATTCAAGGACATTTATAACTTGATCCACCTCTAATAATTAGATCTACCTAGCATTCTAGCAAAATGCATATTAAAAAAAAACAAAAAAAAAACACTTTTTCCTTTTTTTTTCACAGTAGTATACATTTATTATAATTGGTTTGGAAAAAAATATGACAAGATATTTCTAACCAAAAGACTTGGTCAACAATAAAAGTTTCTAACTTGTAAAACACAAAATGGCAATTGTGATAAACTAAAGAAATATCATTCAACAACCTGATTCAAACTTGTCTAATTAACCTACCAGCCCAGAGAATACATTGAAAATGAGGTTGCTGTCTGCTTCAAGCATAATGTTACTAACAAATGGAGCCTTTCTGGCTTTCTGGATTTTTTTGAACTCATACCATCTGCCTTGAAAGCATCAATATTTATTTCAGTTACCAGTATTTCTGATGGTGATGTTTGATTCATTGACAATGTCCTTGCAGAAATGCAAGTAAAGTTGTTGGCATGCCAGTGTGCTGTAAAATCAAAAATACACATTAGTTACAAGATAAGCTTGAGAAAAAATCAAAATCAATAATGTTACAAAGAGTAACTTCTAAATTCATGTTATGGTGCTCAAAAGAAGACACAGAAACTAGCCATTAAAATTATAACTTTAAATTTACAAAAATAAACAATAGCTCTTCTAAGTAAAATACAATGCAATCTATAGCCAGCACAATGACCAACCGCCTTTTACTTTTTCCCAACTAATGTCAGATATCCATTATAGCTGGGTTAGCTCAGAGGTGCCCAAAGATCCTGAAATTATAAATTTCAGTCTTCACCAGGATTCAGACCCTGGATCCTACAAGTTCAGGAGCCAAACACTTCACCGCTTGGCCAATTCGTCTCCAAAATATGAAATATTTTTTGTTTAAAGTATATTTATTGAAAGAAAATATTACATTGTAACTTGAACCAAAAATGAGACTCTACACATAATGTCTGTGCTCTACATATCCCTAGGAGGAGGCCAAAAATGTCCACTATTTTCTTTTATTATCTTGACAGCACTAACTTTAAAGCTTTAAAAAATTTCAATTTTATCTTTTCATTTCAACATCAATCAAATTTTACAAAAGGAGAGCATGAAAAATTTAAATAGCATCTTATCTTTGTTTAATTTTTTCAGAACTAAAGACTATGAAATCCCAACCAAACCTCTTAAGGAATGGTGAACAGGGTTCTAACTTCAGATCAGCTTGATAACAGTCCAAAGCACATTTAAACTTCAGGCCATCTTGGTAACAGTCCAAAGCACATTCAAACTTAAGACCATCTTGATACCAGTCAAAAGCACATTAAAACTTTGGACCATCT
>JADKLZ010006062.1:0-21482 GCA_021533235.1 Biomphalaria straminea
AATTTGAGGCCCTAGACGAAGTGAATTTGGTGGCCCCAAATAAAATAAAATAAAAAAAAGGCTTCTGCGAAAAAAAATGACGCCATTCATTAAAATCATAGTGCACTCCTCAATAAAATTGTCGACAAGTTTCGCTATTTCTTTCCTAATTGTTTAATAGTCCTATGTGAATCCCACACCATCTCTGTGAATACTGTAGCATTAGTTTCCTAATTGGTATCAAAGAAAGTAATTAATTAAAAGTAATTAATCAGTTACTTTTTTTTTTATTGATTTATGTCTTGTCTATGCCTATGAATAATTTTGCGAAGCTTCAACTTGATCCGAGATTGGGTGTGAGAGAACTAACTTGTACTCACTTTTTGCCAGATAGACAGACAAAACAGACAGACAGAATGTAATAATAATGGTAAACATTATATACTTCTAGCAATTAATTTATAAATAAAATCATACTTAATTTGACAAAACGAATAACCTATAAGACACCTAATGAAATTAAAGTAGTCAAGTAGGCCTACTATAAAGTAACATAATCTTATAATATCACAATTTTACAGTGTTTGGAAATAAAAATACATCAACATGTAGTTTGTTTCAACTTAAAATAAAAATGAAACCTAAAAAAAAAAACTAGATTAAATGTACAATGGAACAAATAATTTTTAATAGAGCCTATTTTAAAAAGAAGATTAATAAGAACAGAGCCAAGACGGTAAAAATAAATATGCAAATTATTAACCATTTATATCTACACACGAATGCGTAGACAGTGTTACTATTTCGAACTGGCACAAGCATGTCTTGATCGCTGTCAAGGCGTGGTCTGGGCTTAAACAACGCAATTCGTTCGTTTTGGGTACGTTCTCTCTGTGCTTGGTAGAAATCAGACAAGTTGTACGGTCTTGTTATTTGACTCAAACATCTCTGTAAATCTTCCAATTGCTGCTGTAATTTGCTGGAGTCTTGAGCTCTTTTATTAAATAGAACAACTCTGTAGCTTATCTCTTCAAAAAGAGATTGTATGTCTCCGCTCTGTTCTCTGCACCAGTCCATAAATAATCGTCCATCTTCCCCAGAATCCACCTCAAAAAGATCTCCGTAGGTCATAATAATTATCCCGTGATCTCGGAAGACGTAAAGTCCGAACATTGACCTGACTTCTTGGACAGCGTCCTTCTCCTGCTTGGTGAACCGGACGCCATATTTCAGAACGAGGCAGACGGCCTGAACGTCGTGTCTCTTTAATTCCTCTCTCACTTTGTTCGTGACAGTTTCGACGTTTTCTAGCCGGTCAGCTCCGGTATCGCAAACACCGGAACATTCCACAGCTTGAATGTCTGTAGAGATCGAGATCCCAAGTTGAGCTGCTCTGTTGATTGATTGAACACAGGATGTTGTACCATTGCCACTACGACCAACAAGAAGGATTGTTTTCATGGTGCGTCTATGGCTCCTCTTGTGTGACATTAAATAGACGTCTAGAAAAAGAAACATTAGAGTTAAAGAAAAGATACCAACAACAGATCGAGTGGACCTCCCCCCCCTCCTTGGTCACAAGACGAAGGGAAGGCTACGAACGTAATTACACTGTGTACTAGAAGGTGACAGGACAGGAAAGGTTCTCATTTTGTTTGCAACCTCTACATTTCTCATCTATATCTTTTTTTTATAACAGAATATTCAATAAATATTGAAAACAAAAATAAATGGAAAGAAATTAATTATGAAGTATTCTCTTGTTTTTTTTGACACAACTATGACATGCTTTTAGATATAGGCCTACCAATATTAAAAAAAAAGAAGCAAGAGACTGTGGAGAGTGGCGTGTTTTTACTGATGCCCTATGTTGATGATAATGATGAAAGTTTAAGGACTACATATATGTATTTTGTAAACAAAAAGAATAAAATGTAATCAAAACAAGAAAAACATTTTAAAATACTTAAAAAAAACAACACAATACCTTCCTCTACATTTCTAATCTATATCTTTTTGTAACGAAATATCCAATAATATATTGAAAAAAAAAACGGGAATGATAATAATTTCTAAGTACTCTTTTTCAATTGTCACAACAATGATATGCCTTTAGATATATTAATATTAAATGTATTTATATTTAAGTTTGAAAAGGTTAGAGGCTTCGACACAAATTCGTTTGATAGTCAAAGAGCTGAGCTGAAGCTCTTCGAGCTCAAGGCTTGTAAGCTTGCTTAAACCACCGTTCTGTCTGGAATAGATCCAAGTTAATGCCTATATAAAGCATTGTTATTTCCGATATATCTGGCACCCCGGGCGCATGGACTAGAATGCATGGCCGAAGGCCGAATACACCGGGAACCTCCGCCATTTTCTATGTTGTACCAAGCTAATCATGTAAGACTCGCCAATAGTATATTAGTCCCTTGAGGAACGGCGCATGGATTATCGACAGGGCCGTGGGAGCTCTCTTTCTTTCAACTCCTCTCCGTGCAATTGGAAAGCTCTCGCCTTCCAATGGACACTCCCACGGGAGTTTTGTTTTGCTATTCTTTTGCCTAACCACTTCCTCAAATGATCGTTTTTATCCAAGTGCCACGTTGAGCCAGAATAGCGTACCCGGACGACACAAATACTGCGCAGTGCTAAAATCCGGCTTGATCATAACGCCACGCCAATTTTAAAATAAGCCCATAACAACGTTCTTATCAACGTACATTCTGATGCTTCGCTTCCTTAGACACATTACATTTAATAAAATAAATAAGATCTCAACGAAATTATTTGTGTACTCAGAAGTAAATAGATAAAACGTTTCAGTGAGAAATCGCTAAACTTTCCACAGAGCCCTGAATGAAATATATCTACACTTATATCACAAAATCTTACCTGGTTTAAAAGCGTGACCGATCTGCTAGAGCGTGTCAGGACATAATGAAATTTTGTCGAAAAAGTTTACTTTAAAAAAATCACATCACACACGCATATAGACACTTACACTTACGAGAGAACTAGAGTTACTTGTCATGTGACAAAGCTTACAGGTGTATAGTGAATTTCTTGGGAATTGTCTGGCTGAGGTGATATATCAACGGAGACTTACAGGTTTGGAATATGTGCCGGCGTGTTTGTTACTTTTTTCCGGGAATATTACTAAGGTACCAGCGTAGGCTTATCTAGTGAGGGGTTAAAAACATACCCACCGAGATCTAAATGCTATTAAGTAAATGATTATCTTATCTTGTAAAACATATTATCTAATCTTATAAAATACTTGTGTTATAAAGATGATGCTTCAAAAAAGATGATTACGTCCATCGCGTCAAGCGTCTAGTCATGCATGCTAACCAGTGACTAAAATTCTGTCAAGTTATTGGTTTTCCTGCTTGACCCATTCCATGTTCTAATAGCACTAGGAAAGAAGGAGCATTTGTATACATTTGTGTAAACTTAGGAATGAGGAATGTGCCTTTCAGAGTATTTTTTATATTTTATTTTTTGATCAGGCACAAGTATTTTATTATATATATATGCTTCGCAACACTGCGAACTAGTTTTCCTTTTCAGACCTTGTGATCTATAGGGCAGATGATGATTGGGTCAGCTGTGGCCCAACTGGCGGACTGGGTGTAATACCTTACCTTACTTTACCTATCCCTTAGTCTGTTGGACCGTTGGGGCACCAAGCAAGACTTGTCGACCGTCTTTCTTCAATCCTCCCTGTCTTTTGCCTTGTTGAGAACCTATTTCAATGTCAGGCCCGCCCATTCTTTTATGTTGTCCTCCCATCGCTTTCTCTGTCTGCCACTTCTTTTTCCTGGTACTGTTCCCCGAAGGAAGGTCTTTGCGAGCTCGAAGATCTCGCGTTTTTTTAAACAATAGTTACTATACTCTAGGTCATGATGGGGTCCGATCGCTGCAGTAACCCTGTCTTTGATCCCTTTGTTTGTGATGCTGTCTTTAAAGGTGATACCTAGGATTCTTCTGTAGCATCTCAACTCCAATACTAGGATCCTCCTCTCTAGCTCTGCAGTCAGCGTCCAAGTCTCACAGGCATATAAAAAATGTGGCCATGACCAGGGAGCGCATCAGTCTGATTTTGGTGCCGAGGGATAAGCCTTTGTCTTTCCATATTATTTTAAGTTTTGCTGTGGACTGTGCTATTCGGGCCAATAGAACTATTGGGTGTAATAATCATTCAAAGATGGACTAAAAGAGACGCCCATGGTCAAGGTCTGCCGGACGGTTGACACGACCTTAAAAGGAAGACATTTTCTTCTCTTGTCAGGTGTATGGTATTTCTTCCCTGTGTAACGGATCCTCTTCGTTTCTGATTGTGCGATTTCTTGATTTCTATCTTTAGGTATTGATGCTAGATGCAAGCATGGGCGCCCGCAGGGGGGTGCACTTGCCCCCCACCCCCTGGATTCTGAGTAACCTGATTGAATACAAGTGTTTAATTTTGTGAATGTAGTTTAGACTCTTTTGCCAATTCCACACACAGAGACATTACAAACAAACTGGTTATGACAAAATCCATCAATCTTCAAAAGTTAACAGGTTTTAATACCGAAGGAGATAGAGTAAACTCTCTGTCTCTAAAGCCACGTCGTCGGAGTAGAATCTATAGTTGTAAATAGACTAAGATAAGATAATTTTTATTGATCCAATATAATGGAAATTCATGTTGATTACAATTGACAATCTCAGCTTAAATACTGTACAAAAACAATATTGATGAAAAATTCGAACAACATTCACATACGAACACACATACACATTCACAACCAGCGCTTTATGAATTAGACGTCTTTCTATGTACTTCTCGATGATGACAGCTGACCTCGTAACACTCTGACCGAAAGTGGGATAAAGAAGTTTTTAAATCTTTCAGTTTTAGTCCTAATGGGAAGGAGACGACCACTTCGTTCAGATCTTATGTAACAGTTGTTTAATGGGTTATGTCTCTACACTCTATATGGTTATATGAAGTCACTAACATAGTCACAAATACGCTATCTATGGTGTGTTGCTAAACTGAATAGGTGACTAATGCCTAATATTAGGGGCGCGGTGGCTGAATGGTTAAGCGCTTGGATTCCAAACCTGCAGGTTCTGGGTTCGAATCTCATAGAAGACTGGGGTTTTGAATTTCGTGATTTTTAGGGCACCCCAGAGTCCACCCAACCCTAATGGGAATTTGACTTAAGTTGGGGAAAGTAAAGTGGTCCATAGGGCAGATGATGTTGATCCAACTGTGTAAGAGCTGGCTATCATGTGACCAGCACAACGAACAACCCACTTTACTTTTTTTTTTCCTTTTACACTTGACATTAAAATATAATCCTACCCTTAAACCCTGCCTGCTTCTATTCTCCGCCACCCTTTGGGAGTATTGGGTTGGGATGTAATTACTTCCAAATGTGTAGGAAAATCTGAAAGATGGACAACAAAACAAAACAACAGAAAAAAAACAAAAAAAAAAAAACAAAAAACAAATTAGTGCTATGTTTCTATTTTTTTGTATACTTCATATAGTGATTTTGAAAGTTTGGGTGATCTAAGCAAGCTGTTAAACATTCTGTTTGACTAGGCCTTGTTTGAAAACAACATAAAAAAAAAAAAAGAATACATTAACAAAAGACAATAGTACTAAACATTTATAAAAGATTCAGTTTCTAATTTAATTTATATGCAATGTTATTCTCCATTTGTAACTACTGTATATACATAAAATACAAATCATTTGAAATCTCAAAAGTAATTGCTATAAAGTACTTCATTGGGAGACCAAAAATGTGTAACATATGTATTTTTTAGGGGACTGCCAAAAGATACAGAAAAATAAAATCAGAAATCACCGATGTTTTGTTTGTTTTACATGTTTCGGATGTTCCTTCAGAGCTGTAGATAGTTACTTCCTAGTCCAAACCTCCCGCAGGACGACGGGGGATGGGAGCGGGCAGGGTTTGAACCCTGGGCCATCGATAAATCCAAACCACAGTCCAGCGTGCAAACCGCTCGACCAGGCAGAAATTCAGCACTTATATGTGGCAGCACCTAACCTGGCAGGTCATCTGTTATGTACTTGTTAAAGTAACAAAAAAGTTTTGATAGGGAGTTAATGAACAGAACACTATTGGAAAATTTATCCCTCTCAAGCTGAACAGCAGATGGAAATCTCTTAATGATAATACATAAGGTAAACAATAACTGCCAGGGAAAGGTGTCCGCAACTTAAGTACCTTTAGTATATTATATATATATATAATTTAAAAATTTGTAAACACATTTCATTGATAGTTCTGAAAGTGGAGCTCCATTGACATGTTCTTGTGCTAGTCAACTTAAAGACACATTGTCATTTATCATTTCAACCCTAATCATAACATCATGTTGCAACAGGGCCAGGTTGTCATTAAATCAGCTTGACTATCCCTAAATTTGGCCAGGCACACATTAGAGCTTACAGGACCTGATGGTTTCCTAGAATCCAAGCCACTAGATGGATTGAATCTCATGAACCTTGGTTCTGAAGCCACATGTTGGCAAGCTCTTTTCACAAATAAGTTAAAAATAATCAGTTTTTAGATATAAGCCTACAACAACAAAGTTCATGTACAAACACATTGACAAAATAATTGTTTCACTTTTACAATAATTAAGTTTACAATTCAGCTTGACCACTTTTACTGAAATATCTTGTCTAAAAACTTCAAAAGAAATTCTATTGCTTTATAGTATTTCTCTACATATTCTATACAAATTACATAATACACACAGACCATCATGTGACAGTTTTTTTTTCCCATTGTTTTATCATTATTATCACATGGCTAAATGTTTGTTTACGATTGGTGAATGAGGTTTGTTAAGCCAGACACAATATAATGTGCATTTTTATATAATGAAATGTACAAATTATGTCTGACAAGATTTGATTAAAAATACTATTTAATTTAAAAATTTTTTAAGGACATATCAATATTAAAAAAAAACAGTATGAGCAAAGAAACAATCTATGGCACAAATGAAATTGACCGAAATAACTCAGAAAAAAAAAGGCCCAGGCCATAAGGCTCATGACTGGTGGGCCCTGATGTAAGAGCAGGTGATGGTGATTTAACATTAAGAATCCTAAATAGGAACATATATGAGCCTTAAGAAAAAAAAAAAGACTTTTTAAAATAAATGTTATTAATAAGAAAGACCCAATAACATTGTCAGTAATCAAAAGTATATCAATGAAAAAAAAATCTAAAAAAAAAAAATATTTTTATATCATGACCTAAAAAAGAAGTTTCTTAGACTTGACTTCCATGTCTCTGTCTCTGTCTTCTTCTCAAGTGGAGGTAAGCAGTGCTTGAAGACAAACTCAAACATTTCTCTAACATTCACATTCGTGAGACTTGAGGTCTCAAAGTAAGGAACTTGTGACATCCTCTCCAGATTCTCTGGTGTGTTCAACTGTCTGGTGTAGTCCTCACCCTCTTCCTTAGATACCTCACGATTTGGATCGTCCAGTTTTGTGCCTACAACAATCTTTGGGCTATTGGTGGCAGTTAGTTTTAAAAGTGGTTCAAATGTTTCCCTGGCAAATAAACAAAATATAATGAAGTCAAAACAAAGTAAAAAGATGCTACTGAGAGTTCCTAGGCATCACTTACAAAGACTGTATCACAAATGAAGAAATAAGAAAGAGGATTAACAGGGCTATTGGAACCCACCTGCCGAAAAACACAAACTTTAATTTATGGCCATTTCACAAGGTCTGCAGGGTATCACTGCCTTAGATAATAGCTCGGGAAGACGAGAGGCTCAATATTGCTTGCCTTATTAATAATAGCAGTTGTACTTATGAACAGTACCAGGAAAAAAAAAAAGAAGAGGCAGACAGAAAAGGAAGGCGAAGAAATATAAAAGAATGGACAGGCCTGTCAGTTAAAGAAATTCTATCCATCTATTTTTGAACTTATTAGTTTGAACTATTTTTATCCATTTCTCAATTATTACTTTTATCAGCTACTCCTATAGATATCTAATATCAGGTGGCCGAGCCTTGCTCGGTTAAATAAATGCCCTGCCCAGCCTGACTGTCGGACAATAAGAAGTTCATACCGGCTTGCCATCCATCCATCCCAGTGGGGCTACAGCCCGTGGTCTGCTTTTACACATACCTTCATTCATAAACGAGTTCTTGTTTGCAAAGAAATATTTTAGTGTAAGCATAGTGACGTAAGAAGTGTTTTTCCCGTTCACGCCATGGAAAATTTTCATTCATAAAACCTTAGAGCCAAAATTAATTTATCGAATTTTCATATCGAAATAACGGTCGAACTCGAGTTTTCCCGATGTGGCCAATGAGTTGAGAATTTTGTTCTCACTAATACGCACATACCTTGAAATTTTAAAGAAAATCGTTAGAGACGTTTTCGAAATAAAATTTATATATATATATATATATAAATAAATAAATATATATATATACAAGAATTGCTCGCTTAAGAGTATAGGATAACTGCCTTCTCTGACAAATTTAATAGGGCCAACACATATTGCGGTTAGGAATACATTAGACAAACAATGACTCAATTTTAACTGTAAAGAACTAATGGAGAAGATGAATATACATATAAAAGCTTCAGTGAGAAGGTCATGCTGTAGACTTCAACATCCAGAGAGAGCTGTTAGCAGGAAGTTTACTTACACATTTGCATCATGAACTTTCTAACAGAAGATTGGAGAATGAAAGGGAGTTAATTGGAGTAAAAGTCCCTACTGTATTTCCCATTTGAAAGATTTCTATTTAAAAAAATTAAAACTTGACTTATTTAATACTGTGTACTCCCAGGGGAGCATAGGGCCGCGAAAAAAAAATAATTAAAAAGCGAACAATATTTGGTTTATAAATTTACCAATATTTATACAAGATGCCAACAAACATAAAGTCTTACTTTAAAACATCAAAAGATTTCCTAGAATTTAAACCAAAGAATAAAATGGCTGCCCCAGCATCTACGCAGTACAAAGAAGTAAGAGATATAGTTGATTCGAGCCCATTTGTATCCTGAAATGAAAATAAAAAATTTGTCGAATTAGCTAAAGTCATATTTAGACTTAAAAAGAGTATCTTATATTATAAAAAAAAATACAGATCATTACTTCAAACAATATAATGGTTATGTCTTACATTGTAGTATGGTGTATTGTTTATTAAATATTCATAGAACTTAATTTAAACTAGTCAAATGTAAATGAGTGAAACAAGTCGATAATGCCAGTTTTGTAAGTGTAGAGGAAATTAAATTTTTCCCCCAGTCTATTTGTACTCTCACTTGATTTATAAAGGCATGATAAATTATTTTAAAGATTGTTATTCATTCTTCAAATAAATAAACAGAAATGCTATCAGATGCATTAGTTGGTTGTAATTTAGTTAAAACTGTAATATATAAAATCTAAGCTGCACCTTTTATTTGGGGACTTGAATTGAAAACAAATTAAGATGCCAATCTCAGTGCAGCTATTTCATTTTGGGGACAGTAAAGCGAGACACTAACCGATCATGCAACTAAAATCATTTTTCCTTTGGATGGTCTCAGCTATCCTTTGAATGATTTTCAGATTCTTAGTCTTGAAGTGTTGGCAAATAATTATTACTTTTTTTTTTCCTGATCCTGGCTTTACAATCTTGTTAGAGTGGGCAAAGAATGCAGCCCCCCCCCCCCCTCCCCAACGATGAAATTCCATAGCCGGGGCGCAACATTTATAAGAATCGTTTCTGAACTCCAACATGGATGAGGTTGCCTGTTAATGTGCTAGTCGGCCCACCACTATTAAATTAAATATTCACAGCTAGTTCTTATATCTAAGGTTTTCTTTCCTATCTGCCACCTGGGGATGTCCTTGGTAGAAGATGGTAACTCCCACAAGAAATGAAATTGTTGACACTATGTGTTATGTAATTATATATTTTTTATAAATATGACCAGAAAAAAAATGTTATGTTGGAGTGTTCAGATGACTCAGAAAAAATGAGATAAACTGCGCAGAGGTTTCCAAATCAGGGAGCTCTCCATATAGTTTTCCTTATGTCGGGGGTCGTTTGGGGCCAGTGTCTTGTTCTGAACTCTTGGTAAAGAATGTTTGAAGGAGACTGCGTTGAGTTTCTGGATCTTTTAGGGCGCCCCTAAGTCCACCTAACTCTAATGGGTACCTGACTTCAGTTAGGGTAAAGTAAAGGTGGTTGGTCTTGGGCCACATGACACCTCTGCATGACCTTCACATCATCTGCTCGATAGATTGCAAGGTCTGAAAGGGGGACTTTACTTTTAGTGTCAACGAGTAAAATAACCACTATTTATAAAAAAAAAAACATACCCAAATGTCAAACTTGTTATCACCATACGTCACCCTGTTCATATCAACACCAATAGTCTGAATTCCAATTTAAAGATAAAAATTAGACAACGTGTTTGTGTGTTCATTGTGGAAATACTTATTTCCTTAATATATATGGAGCATCTCTAAAGTTGAATCCTCTTTTTTTTTTTAAAACTATGCAATACATTCAATGAAAAGGATTGATAAATAAATAGAATAAATATTTTTTTTTGTTAGTACTCTAATTAATAACAAGTGGTGAAAGGAGAGAAATCAGGTAGAAAAAAAACACTTACAGTGTAAACAATCCTGAACTCCCCATGAACATAGCGATGAATAAGGCAAGATTTACCACTGTTTACATATCCCAAAGCCACAACTTTTGAAATTCTGTAATCAAATTTTTTGTTCCATCTTTTTAATGAATATATGATATTGTTGTTCTAGTTTCAATTGTCTAACGACACAATAATCTGGAAATACTTTTAAAATTATGACAATAAACTGAGAAGAAGATAATTATATAAACATCACTTTCATTCACAAAATAGTGTGCATTGGGATGCACCAATTTCCATTCACACCGCGTGCTGCGCCATGGGATCTTTCCAATTACTTGTTGTTGCTCGTTTGAACTTTCTTGTGTTTGACCTCTTACTTTGAGGATTATATATATAGATATGAGAAAATACAAGCTTGAATTCTTTAAATATTAGAGGTTATACTTTTTAAATTTTTTTCAATGAAACAATGATTATTATTATTTTAATAGGAGTAATAAGAAAGAAAACAACATCTACATATCTTTATAAAAGAACTATAGCTTACTAATACATATAAGGAAATATATTAGCTGTTTTTTTTTTGGAAGAATATAATATATGTAGATGTTACTGTGAAAAACAAATCTGTTGAATGTTGACTTTCCCAAGTAAGTGTCAACATTTATATTCTCTTGTGTATGTCCAAAATATTTGTAAAGATCTGATCCCTTTTTCCTGATAGATTCTAAATTCAGAGTCCACTTTTTAGCTTCTATGGCTCTTTCATTGCATAAACCAACAAATTATAAATTTCATGATACCAATCCATCTGAGAAAAAGTCAGGTGCCCCAGAAAGATACAGTTTGCAAACTTTTTAAAAGAATAAAAAAAAAAAGGGTGGGGTCTACACTTTGTACATATGCTGCGGCGGGCCAGATGAAACCATGTCCGGCCTGAGGGCCGTATTTCGGGTATCAGTACCTTAGATTTTAGCTTCAGAAGATGAGAGGCCTAATATTGCTTGTCTTCTTAATAATAACAGTTGTACTTATGTTGGGCCAAGAAAGAACTTGCCATTTTTACTGTAGTGGACATTTCTTATTGAATCAAGCTTTATCATTAGACCACACTATATGTGTCAAAGGTGATGAAATGAACTGCTGAACTTAAAACAAACAGTGCAATGTAATGAAAATGTAATTGAAAAAAAGAAAATAATAGCTATAAAAAAGGACTGTAATTATTAATTATGAGATGGAAGTCTTATTTGTTGCAACAATTGAAACTTGTACGACACTTTGAATTACACAAGATTGCTTTGACAACTGCATTCAATTATGGAACACTTCCTGTTGTAATGACAGTGTGTATAGCTTTGTTTCTGCTTCTCAAATTGCTTGAGAAGAATTTTCATCTATGGAAAGCAACTTTTCTGTACAAATTAAGAACTGTTTATGCTAGATGTGTAGATCTGACACCTCTTTTTTTTTTAAAAAAATAAACTGCTGTTGTTTAGTCAGGACTTGAAGTGAAGACATGGCACACTGCTGGTACTGTACAATTTTTTTGGAATAAGGTTTTCAGTATTACCACTGCTTGTTTTTTTTTTCAGTTGTATTAGCAGAATTAGCTATTTCTTAGATATTTGCAATTTGTTTGCTAGGCAAAAATGACTATGCTAAGCCTCTTTTTGGTTAAACCCCAAACATGGCATTATAATGACTTTTGAGTATTCCTTAATGGTTTATAGTCATGTTGGTAAATTGAGCAAAGAACAAACCATCTGACCATTTATTTGTATAAATATGGTACATTTATACAGTTAACATATTCTGTATAACCTGACTGTCCCTTTCAACTAAGCCTTGTGCTTGACTATGATAAGTATTCACATTACCTTTTTCATCCTCTTTCTTATAGCAAATGTTTTAGATAAAACTTACTGAATTCTCTAAATTATCTGCTTGCATAAGACTGACTGACTACCAGTAGAACAAGAAATTTGGTGGGAGAAAGATAGTCGCCTATTTTGTTAACCTCGGGTGCTCTCTTTTATGTGATTGTTGACATATACCAGTGAGAGTCCGAACGTACAAGAATGTAATGAAATATTCTGTTTTCCACCAATGTATGTGATGTGTATTGATAATTACCAGTGAAAGTCGACAATTAACAATTTTGTTTTTCACTGTAAAATAGATATTAGGTACATGATTTAATGATCAACTTAATGTTATACTTACAGATGGAGAGATAGACAATTTTAAATTTGTATTACAGTGCATTTGTATGAGTATTCGTGTTTTCAAAATATTTGTAATCGTAATAAAATAACATATTTACCTTACCTCTTGGAATTATCTGATGAAAAAGAAAAAGTGAAACAATTAATTACAAATAAGTTTATATTCTTGTTGTCTAATTTCTTATACTGATCTAACAGTATCAAGTACGACAAAGTGAGTTTTTTTAAAAGATAATTTTTTAGATGTTTTTCCCAGGAGATGGACAATGAAAATGATAAGTTTCTGCCTGATCTTGCTTTGAAAATGGATTGATAAAGAAAAAGTGACATTGTGAAAATGAGAAAAAAACTTTAAAGTCTAAAGAAATGATCCAAGCAAAAACAGGATATTGGTTGTAAAATTAATAGTATACAACATAATTAAAAGTTTAATTTTTCTATGTATGTGGCAAAATCATATACTATAAGCATATTCATATAAAAAGGTATTTTATATATAGTACTATAATACTGGTTGACCTAGAAATTAATTGTTATTATTTCACAAATTTTCTAAACTATCAATTTTTTTTTTACATTTATTTTTCAAGTTATTACTTTTTCAAAATTTGTAATTGAATTATTTTAATTTATACATTTATATTTCTACCATGTATAAAATTACAGCTAAATTAAAAAACTAAAAACTGATCCAATAATAAGTGTTTTGGAAGCAAGGGATGTGATTTTGAAAGAATCAGCAGTGGTGATCCCTGTTCTTAAAGTTCAGACAGAGAACTTTTAAAAAAAAAAAGGTTTAAATCCTGTGAAGTATATTTAAAATAAAACTAGTTCTATTTCGAGTTAACTACATAGATAACTGCTTAAAAATATTCTATTCCTCAATGCCTCAAACAAAACATTAGGGTTTATTAAAAGAAATTTCTATAAATCAAAAAAGGACATAAAACTAAAATGCTATTTAACCTTGGTTAGGCCAATAATAGAATATGCATCCTCTGTTTGGGACCCCTCAACTCAAGAAAACATTAAGAAACTAGAACAGACACAAAATAGAGCAGTACGATTCATAACAAACGAATATTCACATTTCACTAGAGTAACACCTTTAGTAAAATCACTAAATTTAGAAAGCCTCCAGGATAGAAGACTTAAGAGTAAAGTAGCAATTATACACAAAACACTGAACCATAATCTCCAAATACAAAAACAAAACTTAATAAAATACTCAGAAAGACACAAAGATAAAGGCACATTCCTCGTCCCATATGCTAGGACAAATCTGTACAAATGCTCTTTCTTCCCTAGTGCCATTAGAGCATGGAATGGTTTGCCTGAGCTAGCCAGGAAAACCAGTGACTTGGCAGAATTTAAGTCACTGGTAAATATGCATGACTGAATGCATGACGCGTAGGACGTAATCATCTTCTTTTTTGAAGTAACGTCTGTATTATATAAGATAAGATAAGAAGCCTTAGGAAATCAGATATAGAACAACTTCTTTTGGCTTTTTTCATGGAGCATTTCTACTAATAGCTATGGAGCTTTAATGGAGAAGCTATCTTAACCACATTTCATATATCTTAGGTAAAAGTTGCATCTTAAGGTTTCAAAAGTTTACATAAATCATTTTTGTTGTATGCCTTCCTTAGAGTAGGACCTACCTTGCAACTTATGCATTTGAAATCAAGAAAATATAAACAACGTATATAGTTGTACAGTGTTTTGATATTTTATATGATAAATGTGAGCCTACCTTTAGATTGTGCCATATTGACTTCTCTAGACTCTTTCACTGAATTGCCTATAACAATAAATAAATATTCAATTATACCACTATTAATTGAAAGATGAATACATTTATTATAAGATGTGGACCTAAACCTGAATGATGATTTTACAATGAATAGAATGTTCAATGTGCATATTAGAATATAATCCATTTGTATACTTCATAAAAACAAAAACAAAAAAAAAACTTAAGATTTTGTGTGCTTATTGCTTTATAGTAAGTCTACAATATAGAGAAATACCTTCTAAGTGTTTATTCGTAAGGTAGCTAAATTCAACAATTATAACTATTACCAAAAAATAAAAGGTCTTTAGGACAATTTTTCCTAAAGTATTATTTATTGTTGATTTCATTTTTAGAAAAAAAAATCATTTAGAAAATAAAAAAAAAAGATACAATGTTGGGCAGATAGAGTTCTTCAAAACATTTAACATGAACAGTATTTTAAAAGATGTCAATGTTGTATAACTTTAAATATTTTTATTTTGGTTTATCGATGGAACAGTGTCTTTCATGCATTTACAAGTCATTATATGAATCAGTGTGTTAAGCCAAAAACTGTGGAACTACGATATAAATTTGTAATTTCCATTTTAATTTTACGCTGATATTCATTATCTGCAAAAGTTAGGAATTAAAAGAAGCAAAATTGAGCGCATTGTCCTAAATAGTGTCCACTGAGAGATTTTGTTAAAATGAGTAAGGCCTGCAGCCATTAAGTCTTTGACAGATAGGAAGTAACTGCGAAGTTTAATTTCTAGATTCTGATAAGGCGGTTTGTCACTACCCTATGTACCCTATGGCTGGTAATTGCTAAAATATTATTATAAATAACAAATTTTGTAAGTTGACAATGTAACAACATAGAAAAATTACATTTAATTTACATAAAACATACATACCAGTTGTAAAAGAATGATGAAGTAACTCAGACGCTGACTTTCGCTTCGAACTATTAAGTTTAAATGCTGTGTTGAGAAAGTTCTTAACAATGTCAGATGTGCTAGGTGGCAACTCATACTCTGGATACTTGCAAGTAACTATTTTGTAGATGGCTGCACAGGGTTCTAGGCCAAAGAATGGTGGCTTTGTGGTCAACATTTCAACAACAGTGCAACCAACACTCCTGATAAATCAAACCAGAATCTATTCATTTTTACAACTAGGTCAGTTTGTTTATATTTGTGTGTGCAATGCTCAATAATTGCAAACATAGCCTCATTTGAGAAAGGTAGTGACTTGTGTTCACTAAGAATATTTCATGTTCCTTTCACATGGTTATTCTCAGTCTGAACTGAGACAACGAGGTGTAACTGCAATTGAGAGGAAGAACGCATGATTAAGGTTTGTAAAAAATAGAAAATTAGTGTTAAGTGTAATTGTGGAATGTATTCATATCTTGGACTTACAATTTGTTCTTGAAGTTATTTTCAGTTGTTCATTGCACCTTTATGGCTGCAACGCCTATGTATTATTATTTTATATTAATAAATATATTGTCTGCTGACAAGTGCTGTTACTTAGTGAATTTCAATGTTTGCTGTTCTACTTAAGATATTGGCATTAGCAGTACCAAAATAACATCCAGAGAATCAAGTAAGGGATAGAGGTGTTACACAAAGCACTGAATAATCATGAATTATATCTATATAAACTAGAAACTAGGACTCATAAACTTTAATTTAAAAGTGCTAAGAATAACTTTTTCCTTACATTCCACCTACTTATGAATGATCATAATGGTGCCACCATTCATCTTTGCATTGGTTATTACTGATTATGAATAAATTACAAAAGTAATAATAATACAAATGGTAGATGATGAGAATTAAAACAGTAGAGCTTTGACACCAAGTGAGTGACAAAGTCCTTGGCTTCTGAACCAACAGGTCTCAAGTCCAGGTGAAGACTGGGAGTATCACAACGTCCTTGATCATCAACCATAGAAACATAGACATCGTATGCCGCATAGATTGCAAGGTCAGAAAGGGGAACTGTGACATAGGGAGCAAGTGGAAACCAAACACACTTCACATGGATGGCTGTATGGTCGAGCGGTTTGCACGCTGGACTGTTGTTTGGATTTATCAATGGTCCCGGGTCCAAACCCTAACTGCTGCCCTCTCCGATGTCCTGCGGGAGGTTTGGACTAGGAAGTAACTATCTTCAACTCTGAAGAAACATCCGAAACATGTAAAACAAAACAAACCTTTACATGCCCTTTATATAGATTTTTTAAGGGAAATCACTCCTGACTTTACAATGAATCAAAAAATAGTTAACTCCCCATTATGTAACAGGAACCTAAAATTATAAGATGACTACTCTAATCTGAATATGTTCACCTGAAATAGAATCAAGATATGTTTAGTCAAATGTTTCAATAAAGGGAAAGTACTCAGCACAAAGGTGAAATTTTTTTTTTCCCCTCAAGGGCACAAGTAAATTGAGATTTTAAGAGTAAAAAGTTTAAGCCTGAATCATTAAAAAAAAAAATTTAGATGAACTGAGCTCACCATAAGTCTGCATTCTGACCATATCCTGCCTCTTTGATTACTTCAGGAGCCATCCAGTAAGGTGATCCAATTGTTGTGCTTAAACCAGATGCACAAGAAATGCTGTGAAGTTGTTTAGAAACTCCAAAATCAGTTAGTTTAATGTTACCCACTGTGTCTCTGAGAATGTTGGCAGCTTCATGATCAACAAGAATAAAAAAAAAAGATTTCATTAGAGCATTTAAACTTAAAAAAAAAAAAAAGAGACATTAAACATTATACTATTACCCATTATGAAAATGTTTAACAGACAGAGTGAGTTGATATAAGTATTTTAAAACATAACTAGTTGATTGAACAATGATTAAAATCATAACATAATTAAAAATAACAAACTAGTTGATTAAACAATGTACATACCTTTAATATCCCTATGGACAATGTTATTTTTATGCAAAAACACCAATCCTTCCAAGATCTGTTTAGTACACTTCCCAGCTACAGCTTCTGACAGTGGACCAAACTGCTGCATGTGATTTAAAAGTGAACCCTGATAGTGTGTAAAAAGAGAATCTGTTGTAGAAATGTCAGGTAAAAAGAGTACATGATATAGTAAATAAGCTTCAATAGCTTGAAGAAAACTCCATTAATGTTAGGATTCTGCATTTTAGGCAAATTTTTAGGATGATTTAATTCTAATTCAAATTGGGAAACAAGGCAGAGATATTCAAACAGATGCTAGACAAGATTTTTTATTAATTAAATTAAAAAAACAAAACAATTTTTAAAAGATCATTTTTAAAAATTGCATTTGTTAAGCTGATTTTCATGCTTTTGAAGGCTCAGCGCAATCTATACCAATCACTTTTGAAGACATTGGGGGAAGGGAGTGGTGGTAATGGTGAGTTATAAACCACAACTCTGATTGATAAAAAAATTCACACTCTAATTTCAGATTTAAAATTAAGTCCCTTTGACAGATACCAAATGGAATCAGCCACACATCCCATGTTCTAATAAAAATTATTTCTGGCATAAAAAGTACTACGAAAACAAAATGAAATGTAGGTTTAAAAATTTACCCCAGGCATATACTCTAAGAAGATTGATAATGATTCTTTGTTTTCTTGGCAGCCTAAGTATTGCACAATTCTTTCATGTTGAATTTTACTTAGAATCTGAACTTCATTTATCAGAGCTTGAACTTCCTGAAAGAACCAAAACGAAAAAGAAATCTGGTTTACATTCACTTTTTTTTATATCTCACACCACATTCTTCTTCTTTATTTTTCATTTAAATGTTATTATTTGTTTTAAGTTTATGCATTTAAAAAAATTTATCTTAACTTGTCTTTTATCAGCCAATGTGACACAACATAAACATTATTTCTGTAAAGGACAATTAATATGATCCAAGAGAAATTGTCTCAAAGGTTACCTGTTACCTATCCCTTAGTCTGGTGGACCGTTGGGGCACCAAGCAAGACTTGTGGACCATCTTTCTCCATTCCTCTCTATCCTTTGCCCTGATTAAAACCTCGTTCAATGGTAGGCCTGTCCATTCTTTGATGTTGTCTTCCCACCGCTTTCTCTGTCTGCCTCTTTTTCTTTTTCCTGGTACTGTTCCCTAGAGGAAGGTCTTTGCGAGTCCTGAAGATCTTGTTACATGGCCATACATTTTGAGCTTTCGTTTCTTCACAGTATTTAGCAGGTCATCATGGGGTCCGATCGCTGCCCTAACCCTGTCTCTAATCTCTTGATTTGTGATGCGGTCTTTAAATGTGATGCCTAGGATCCTTCAGTAGCGTCTCATTTCCATTGCTAGGATCCTCCTCTCTAGCTCTGCAGTCAGCGTCCAAGACTCACAAGCATATAGAAATGTGGCCATGACCAGGGAGCGCATCAGTCTGATTTTGGTGCCGAGGGCTAAGCCTTTATCTTTCCATATCAACTTGAGTTTAGAAAGGGCCGCTGTGGACTGTGCTATTCAGACCATTAGTTCGGGCTTTGTTCCCTCATCCGAGACAATAGCTCTGAGGTATTTAAAGCTGCTAACGCTAGTTAGCTTTTCGCCTCCAATACTGATGGCCTTTGTAAAGCCCTGTTGACTATTGGTCATGATTTGGATTTTTTCTGCATTTATTTGCATGCCATAAGCTGCTGAAGTCTTGTCAATGCGCATCACTAGGTCGGCTAGTTCGTCTTCTGTCCCTGCTAGGCCATCAATGTCATCTGCGAAGCGCAAGTTTGTAACTTTTCTTCCTCCAATGCTTACAGTACCTTCAAATCCTTCGAGAGCATCTTCCATTATTCTTTCAAGGAAGATATTGAAGAGTGTTGGTGAAAGGAGGCAGCCTTGTCTTACTCCAACTGTGGTTTTGAACCATTCCCCAATATTGTTGTTGAAGTACACCGCACTGGTGGCATCCTTGTATAGGTTCTGGATAACTTTGGTTATGTTTGTGTTAATGTTATATTTTTCCATTGTCGCCCAGAGTGCCCCGTGCCATACTCGATCGAAAGCTTTCTTGAAATCAATAAAGACATGGAAAAGATTCTCTTGGTGTTGGAGATATTTTTCACAGAGTGTTCTGAGGTTTAGGATTTGCTCTGTTGTGCTGCGACCATGTCTAAAACCCGCCTGTTCTTCAGATATGAGCTTAAAGGGAAAAAGTTGTCTGACCCAAAATATGACCTCGAATACAAAAACGTCAACAAACGGATTAGAAAGGGAATGAAAGAAGCGAAGGAAAAGTGGATAGAGAACAAATGCAAAGAAATTGAACTGGGACTTAACAGGAATGACAGTAAAAAAGCGTATCAACTAGTGAAGGACCTCACTACCTCAAAGCATGGAAGAACCAACACGATACAAGACAAAAACAATAGGTGCCTAACTGAGGAAAAAGATGTGTTAAAAAGATGGACGGAATACTGTTCAGAACTGTATAACTTCGAAATCTCAGGAGATACAGAGATACTAAATGTCCCGGCAGTCTCCAACATGGACGACCATCCGATTCTTCGCTCGGAAGTAGCAGCAGCAGTAAAAGCCCTGAAAAAGGGAAAATCGGCCAGAGTTGACAACATTCCTGGTGAACTTCTACAAGCGGGAGGAGAAACCATGATAAACGCACTCTACACAATTTGCAACAAGATCTGGCAATTAGGAGAATGGCCCAAACCCTGGACCCAGTCACTCATTATCACTCTTCCAAAGAAAGGCAATTTACAACTATGTCAAAACGATCGCACCATCAGCCTCATAAGCC
This sequence comes from Biomphalaria straminea, assembly GCA_021533235.1. Classification (NCBI taxonomy): domain Eukaryota; kingdom Metazoa; phylum Mollusca; class Gastropoda; family Planorbidae; genus Biomphalaria; species Biomphalaria straminea. Next base: position 20,434 of record JADKLZ010006062.1, read on the forward strand.
ATCCCAGCAAAGTGCTGTTAAAAATTATATTAAATCGACTAAAACCGATAGCAGTCTCAAAGGTAACTACACTAAAAGACATGTCCACATTTTAATGTTCTTGGCACAATTCGTGTCGATGCTTGATCATGCCGAATGCGCTTGTTGGCCTGGGATTGAACCCTGTGCACTGTCATCCCTGTCATCCTGCAGGATGTTTGGGTGGGATGAAAAGTGCTCTTCTGAAGGAACATTCCAAACTTACAAAACAAACATCATCACAGCTCATGTCAAAATGTTCAAAGGTCCAGGGAGTGAGACAGAGAAAAGAATAAATCCCACACACCTACCCTTCCTAATTGTCACTATCTAAATGCCCCAATTAAATTCACACATTAGTCAGTCCATATTATCTAAAAAGGCCGAGCATAATCAACAATCTATATAGCACTGACGAACAGATGAAAAAAAAAAACACTATCTCTCCTTGGCATAGACTGCAAAAGAGCTTTCAGCTCAGCAGCAAAAAGAAGAGTGAGACAATTAAAAAAAAAAAAGACAACAATCACTTTGTATGTATAATGTGTATGTATTGAACAGCTGCATGGTCATGCAGTTTTTCTAAATTATTGATAGTCTCGGGTTCAAACCCTGCCCGCTTCCGTCCCCCATTCTCCAGAGGTTTGAACTAGGAAGTAAATTATCTTTCAAGGAACATTCGAAACATGAAAAACATTTTACAAACAAACAATTTTACAAATGGATGCAAAATCAGCAATGAAATTACAATAGTTTCAATATTCTAAGGCATACCTTGGAAATGTGACTGTTCAAGTTACCAAGATCTACTTGTTTCATTGCGAACAATAAAGAAGTGCTGGAATCACAGCAGAGGTAGACCCTCCCATATCCTCCTGATCCTAACAATCTACCAATTGTATACTCTTTAGGAGTTTCTGTAGCTGTAACGATTTGACTTTTAATGATGTCTCTATTCAAGTACATTTATTTATTGAACAATCAAAATATTATTCAAATTATCTAAGCACATTTTTTAATTAAAAAAAAAT
>JADKLZ010006062.1:36482-72368 GCA_021533235.1 Biomphalaria straminea
TAGATATATTAAAGGTTAAAGAGAATTTGGAATATTGGTACAGACCTACTATTAATATTTTAGAAGGGTAAAGATATAGAGTGTGCACACATTAAAATAGAAAATGTTTATGTGTATATTACTACTAAGAATTAGTTTTTTAAATTTCATGGATTTTTTTTTTATCTAGTCTGGAATGTCCAGATCACAAATATTTACTGTCTAGCTAGTTCTATGATACTTAAAATTGGCTTTTAGATCTACTGACTTTAAATTCCAAATGCTTTTAAATTTTTTTTTAATGAAAATTACTTTAAAAAAACTAGGTTTTGTGGAAAACATTATGAAATAAATTATTAACTCAATATGTCAATAAGTATTTAGATCATCACAAAGTGGGCACTAGCCATAAGTTTGTAATAAAAAAAATAATACTTACATTTATCCACTAACAATAACTTCATCAAAGTTTCTTGAGAAACATTGCATTCTTTGCTATCTAAAAAAAAATAAGCATAAACATCTATATTGACTTTGTTTACAATAAAAAAACTCAACAAAATAATACTTATATGTAATTTAGTGGCTGTTTTTTTTAAATGCAATTTTAATTGTATATATATGTGTTTAACATATGTTTAAATTATGTTGGAGTGGCATGGTATGATATAAATCTGTCTCTAAACTGTACAATAAACTATGGTACACAAAGCCTTCTTGTTGGAAAGATAGGGTTTCGAAAATTTCTTTATCCTATCATCTGTGATACCAGGAAAAGAAAACAAATGAGTTTGTAATTTCGCAAGTTAACACTCCGGCTGGCAAAAAGGAGGAACTCTATATTGTGAAAAGACAAAAGCTGAGCTGGTTTGGTTAGGTCACATAGTCATCTCATTCTCAAAAGTAATCCTTCATGGTACAATAGAGGGAGAATAGCTTAACCATAGAAAAACTAGCTGGACAATGTATAAATATGGGCCAGCCTCTCTCTTGATGTCCTGCTAAGAAAAGCTGCTGACCAAGAGTCATCTCATCTTCATCTCAGCCTGTGGTCCCTACTGGGGCATAGGCCACCAACCAGCTTTCTCCAGGCCTTTCGGTTCTGGGCGAGTCTCTCCTACTGTCCCCATGTCTTGCCCATCTGCTTGGCTTCTGTTTCCAGATCGCAGCGCCATGTGTTCCTAGGCCGTCCTCTATTCCTCTTTCCTTGGGGGTTCCAGGTTAGGGCTTGCCTTGTTATGTTGGATGCCGGCTTGCGCAGGGTGTGACCTATCCATCTCCAACGTCTCTGAAAGATATCTATTTCAATGGGCTGCTGTTTTGTTCTTTGCCACAGTTCCTCATTCGAGATCTTGTCTGGCCAGCGGATCATAAGAATCTTCCTCAGGCAGGTGTTGATGAATACCTGGATTTTTTTGATGGTGGTGACGGTGGTTCTCCAGGTCTCTGCTCCATAAAGTAGTATCGGCTTAACAATGGTGTTAAATAGCCTTATCTTGCTGGTGGTGCTTAATTCCCTAGATCCCCAGGTGTTCTTCAGCTGATGGAAGGCTGCTCGAGCTTTACCAATGCGGGTTTTGACATCTGCATCTGTTCTGCCATGGTGATCTATATTGCTGCCTAGATAGGTGAAGCTTTCCACCTCTTCCAGCGCCTCACCTTGGACTATAATGGGTGTAGTGTTTGATGCCTTTATTTTGAACACCTTGCTCTTTCCTCTGTTTATGGTAAGACCCATTCTAGCAGAATTGTCTGCAACAATATTTATCTTTTCCTGCATCTGCTGCTGTGTGTGAGAAAGAAGAGCTAAGTCATCTGCAAAGTCGAGATCATCTAACTGTTTCCACAGTGTCCACTGTATACCGTTTCGCTTCTGGTCTGTTGCTGTCTTCATGAACCAATCTATGGCTAGTAAGAATAAGAAGGGAGAGAGTAAACAGCCTTGTCTCACTCCTGTTTGGATTTCAAATGCCTCTGTCAGTTGTCTGCCATGCACTACTCTGCAAGTCATCCCTTCATATGACTTCTTGATGATGTTAGTAATTTTTTCAGGCACTCCATAGTGTCTTAACAGTCTCCAGAGGGTCTGTCTTTCCACACTGTCAAATGCCTTTTCATAATCTATAAAACTGACGTAGAGAGGGGAGTTCCATTCCATAGACTGTTCCAAAATTATGCGGAGTGTTGCTATCTGATCTGTGCATGATCTCTCCTTTCGAAAGCCGGCTTGTTGGTCACGAAGATGTGGGTCTACAGCATCTTTCATTCGGTTTAACAGGATGCGATTAAACACTTTCCCTGGAACGGACAGTAGCGTTATCCCTCGATAGTTGGAGCAGGAACTAAGATCGCCTTTCTTGGGAGTTTGATGAGGTAGCCCTCCTTCCATTCTGGTGGCACTTCTTCATTTTCCCATATCTTGCAGAAGAGAGGGTAGAGTAACTTCACACTTGTTTCAATGTCTGCCTTTAGTGCTTCAACTGGGATGCTGTCAGGTCCTGCAGATTTGCCATTCTTCGATTGTTTGATTGCTCTGCGAATTTCTTCCTTGGTGGGTGCACTGCACTTGATAGGTAAGTCTCTTGTAGCTGGGGGTATTTCTGGTGGGTTTACAGGTGATGGTCTGTTTAGCAGCTCCTGGAAATGTTCAATCCATCTCTTCTTTTGTCCTTCTTCGTCTGTTATCGCGTTACCATTTTTGTCCTTTACTGGTCTCTCTGACATGGCAAATTTTCCAGATAGCTTTTTGATGATTGAGTACAGGTCCTTGGTGCTGTTCTGATGGGCTGCTTCTTCTGCTTCTTTTGCCGCGCTTCAATGTAGCTCCTCTGTCTGTTCTGATGCTACGCTTGACATTCCTATCTATTTCAGCATATTCTTTTTGTGCCTTTCCTTTTGCTGCCAAGGGTGACCAAGAGTACTGGGGGGATTTCATTAAGCATTCTCCTAAAAACCCTATGACATAAAGCCAAGGGAAAGATGATGATGACGATAAACATTAAAAGTATTAAAGACTGAAGTTTTAAAAAAATTAATAAAACCCTCAGGTATCATATTTAAAACTGTTTATTCTGTATAATTTAATCGTTTGAAATGAAGTTTTTATTTTAGTAGCAAAAAATTATACTTTTCCTTAGTCCCATAAAACATAATTTAATGAGGTGCTTCGTATAAATATCAAGATGTAATAAGAAAAAGTGAAAAATTTTACCTTCTATATTTAACTGTGCAACTAAAGTTGAAGGATCTACAGTTGGTGTTTTTACATTTTCACTGTCTGGGTTTACTGTAACTAGAGCATCTTCATTCATGATTCATTAAATCTTGCAATGTTGGTAAGGTGAAATAAACCTCATTTTGATGCTATTATTTCTCTCTGAAAAAAAAAATAAAAAAATATGACATAATAATAGCTAATGACATTGCAATGATATTTTAAATAATTAGTTACTGGTTCTCATAAATGTAACAATGGGATGAAGCAAGAAGCATTTTAGTAGCTATTTAATTATGTTTTTGGCACTACTCTATATGTTTCAGGTTGACCAGGTTGGCTGGCTTTCCTACTGGCCCATAATTATTTTTTTTTTAAAATTGGAATATTGCTGTGTTTAACTTGCAGATAAGACCTCATTTTTTACATGCTGATTTTCAATGAATCTCGCTTCCTCTCAAAAGCTACGTTCTGATGGCTTTTTCAATGCATGGACCAAAGGTTTGGAACTCACTCGATCCCCATTGACCTTGGACAGACAACATGCTACACTACTTTCAAGAATAACCATTAATACTATCTGTCTTAAACTTTTTTAGATTAGTTTGTCATTTTAGCTCTTGTTTTTATGTTTGTATTCACAGAGCCTTTTAAAAGCTATAAATAATACATTTTGTTTGTTAAAACCACTTTATAAATAAAATTATTATTATTTCATATGATTGATGCTCTCTCTCTCTCTCTCCCTATGGCCTCCTTCAGTCTCAAATAGCCTCTGACAACCAGTCCAACTCTGATCTGGGCCTTCATGTGTGGCTAAGATATGGAGTCCTGAGGAACTGTTCTCATTAACAGGAGAAGGGGCAAAGGCGAGTAACGTCTGTATCATGTAAGATAAGAAGGTGAGTGGTGTTGGTTTAAAGTCTGAAGAGTGACGTATAGTAGGCCTACGGCGTAGACTAAGACTGTATATATAACTGTAGGCAATGTAGGCACTGTAAGTGTAACTACTAACTCAGTAACTGTAGCTTCCTGGATCAGATTCATCTTTTTTTTTTATATATAAAAGAGGAGTTAAAATAAAGAATATAGATCTAGTCCAAGTCTAGATCTCTGACTATCTAGATCGTGTAGATCTAGATATAGATAGACTCTATTTATATCTAATTAATAATTATAAATATATAATATTATTATAATACTATGAACTATGCTGGCAATACTCAGTCTATAGCCTTGAGACTGAAGTCTATTTTAGTTTTGTTTCGTTTTTATAACAGTGCATGTTTATTTTTTTTTTTAACAATTCTAGATTTTGTAACAGCTGTTTATTCTCACTGAACAGAGTCAGTAGATCTAGATCTAGATCTATCTCAAAGAGTAGACTTCTAACTCAGTAACGGTCCCGGTACTTCTAGATCTATATCTAGTAATTATATCTAAGTATTAAGTAATCACTCACAATGTGCCAATCACACGATTCACACTCAGTAATTCTGAAATGGTCTCTAGATCTATAGACTATAGACTATAACTTAGTCTTAGTATAGAGACTATAATATAGTCTTTATAGACTACTGTAATTGTAAAAGTGTAACTAGTGTAACAAGTTTACTTCAGACTCAGTTCAAGTTACTTTACAGTTACTAGATCTACAATCTAAAGTATAGATCTAGAGTGATTCTAGACAATCTAGTAACTGAAACTGTCTATACTATAGACTATAGTAATGTCACTAATATAATATAGTCTATGGACTTGAGTATAGAGTCTAATAATACTCTAATATTATACTTTTTTTTATAGAGTAAATAGAGATCTACTGAGACTACTGACTCTATAGAACTCTGTAGTTAAGTTAGTAGAGTTATGGCTTGCTAGACATTTCTGTCTTACTGAGTCTTAGTGTCTAGCGAACCCCCCCCCCCTATTTTCTGATATCATATATTATGATATATAAATAATATATTTTATAACACCCCACAATCTTTGTTAAAATGAGCCATTATTTTGATAGCTAAGGCAAAACTGGTCTATCACTGTTGTGTTTGTTTATAGTTATACTTGTTATACTCTATTTCCTTATAGATCTAGTTCAGACACAGTTTTGTTTACTCTTTAAAAAACTTGACAAGGTTTTTACACGGTTTTAAAGAGCAGTGGTAGGACGATACTGTCTATAGTCTGACATTTTTTTTCTAGTAGAGGACAAAACTGTCTGGTGTGGCTAAACAAGATTGACAAGACTTATAAATCTAAATTTCATCTCAATAGGCCCTAAAATCTAAAACACATAGATTCTAGAATCTACATTGTATGTCAGTCATAACCTTTGTGTAAATAGGGGGGTATTCACTTTTATATACATTTATTATCAATGACATTAGCTAACGCTAGATCTTTTTTTTTTTTTTTTTACACTACTGTATTACTATTATTTGCCACTCATCACTAAGGCTCTACAAATGAAAAGAAACAACAAAAAAAATGTAGAGGGAGGGATAGTTATTGATATATCAGGTACCAAATTAGGCCACAGTCACTTAGCAAAGTGAGCGGGCTAGGCTAGACAAGGGGGGGGGGGTGTCGTGCAATTTTAACAAATTTGGGTCAACTAGAACTAGGTAGGCTACAGTATATGTAAAATTTGTGTTTATTGTCCTTGTTGTGGCATCTGTTATAAACAGAAGGAATCAATTGAGAGTGGGAAAAGTAACACTGACCTGTCTGACTTGAGTTATTGTAAAAGAAAGAAATTGATATAAAAATAGAAAATTAAAGAGAATAACCTTTTTTAAATACAATATGAGGTGTTCATTAGCACACAGAAAGTGTGTGAAAAGGGGGAAAAGTGTTCATTAATACCAGTGCTGGACCTCATTAACCTGACCCTCTTTGACATCATATTTTATTGTAACTGCGCAGCGTAACAAAACAATATCTATATATGGCTCCTTTTGTCTCAAAAGGCAATGCATGCGCCCAGATGAGTCCATCATTTTGGTTTAGTCTTGAGACGGGGCAGAATCTGGAGTGGCTTATTAAGCCAATTCTAGAGCGGCAGACTTTGCTGCAATTAATGCATGTGTATGAATCAGATTCAGGGCAGGGCAGCTTTCTTTTTTTCCCTCTTGATTAAGGCCGCCTCAATTCTTTTGTTCTCAGGGAGTGTTGTCCCAGCACGCACAGTCTGTCTCCATGCACTCTGCTCCTTGGCTAATAATGCCAGATTCAACATATATATAGTATATATATGTAAATATTAATTTAATATTATTAATTATACTCCTAGGTTTTATCTGACATTGACTAAGCCAGCATCAGCTCATTCAAATGTAAATCTAGACCTTCTAACCTTAGACAAAAAATGCTCCTGAAAAAGAAAAGGTAAAGACATAGTAAATTTTGTATTTGAATATGCCGTTTGATTATAGTTTCAAAGACTTTAATTTTTGATGTTGTTGACTTATTTAAAGGTTGATGAAACAATCAAGCAATGGCAAAGGCTTGAAAGGCACACACAATTATAAAAGAATGGCAGGTAAGTCATTAGTACAAAACATATGTAGATTTATCACAATGACTTAAAAAAAAACTGTTGAAAATAGATACATTTTTCTATTTGATATACTTAAGACTTCAATGTATTCCTTCTAGGGCATCTAGGGTCACCCTAAATTCTGATGGGTCAATCTCCTGAAGGCATTTTTCTATATTTGAAAACCAATTTTTTTACATCTGTTGCCGAAAAGATGCCTCTGTTCTTTCCCAGGGACTTATAGAGGCATTCTGCCAATTGTAGATGGCACTTAAAAAATTAATATCTAATAGACATTTAGGTATGTTTATTTGTATATATTTTAATATATATTTTAATAATGGCAATGTCTTTGGCTCTGAAAAACAAGGAGGATGGAGTTTCACATAACTGGGCAAACTCTTTTTTTGCAATCTCCGCATAGTTTTCCACATCTGGTACAAACAAAACTGCTTTTCACTGGCGGCTCATCAAAAAAGGTCGCCTTTGATATGTGATGTGTTTGACCCAGTATAACTGATCAATGTAGCAAAGGCACCTTTGATTAAAGCGTTCAAGAAGCCTTAGATTCCTTCTGTAGATCAACCAGATCTCAGAGCTGTAGGCCTACAAGATTGGTTTTTGTTAAGTGAAGAGACCTATTCTGCCATACTCTCGCTAAAAATTGTTCTCATTCTGAATGAGACATGATGAGCTCTCCTTTAATGGAAGTTTGAAAAAGTGCTGCTAGCATCCCCAGTCATCCCAATGCATTTGATGTTAACCCTTACTGCAGTAGGAGTTAATGGGGTTTATATAGATATACACATTTGACAGTATCAGCTTTGCTCTCAAAGAGCCTTTACTTTAAACCTACATTGTGCTTGTTAATTGTGCTACATAAATTCATATTATTTGTTTTTTTGTGTATAATGAATATTCTGTGACTTTTTTGTTACCTTTTTGATAGGAGGCTGCAATGCAAGCATGTCAAGTAGAAACAGCAGTGGACTCAGTAACATTACATGTTCAGCCACAATCCATTGTTTTTTTTTAATCAATACTGGTAAATAAATTCTGAAAATGAAATGCTTTTATGTACATTTAAAGTGTACATTTTTAAAAAGTCAGTATAATTTTATGGTTCTTTTTGTCACAGTTAATTTTTAACTGCCTTCATATATTTTTTTTTATTTCTTTTCAAACAGACAATTGAATGAACAAACAGTCACATTAATTCTTTTGGATGCTTGAGAGTTACAGTTACTATAATTCTACTGAAGATTACTATAAATACATATTGTTCTAGGTAAGAATTTTAAAATTATGAATAAGTGTTTTAAACAATTTTATGTTGCTTATTTTAATTTATTTGGGCTGTAATCTTCCAATTTTTTATACATTTTTTTATTTCCTAGGAAGCAGCATAAGAGGCTCATACTATAAAGCAAACTTTGAAACTATTGAACTTCATAAAGTGCTAATGAAATCTGGTAGAACTGACGATAGCTTCATTCTGATTGTATGCTCCAAACGTAAAAAAAATCGTAAGATTCAAGATTCTTATGAACCTAATGCACTCCATGAGCTCATTTCCATCCAAAACATCTTTAAGTAATTCAACATTACAAGCTAAAATGTTAGTAAAAATTTTAAAGATTTTAGTTCTGATGTCTGTGGAGAAAATCCACATAAAGAAAAAAATAAAGGTGTCTTGGAGATATGTTATTTGCAACTTTTGCTACATTTGTAATGTTTTAAAAATGTTGATTTAGGCACTTCTGGAACAATAGTAACAATTTTAAAGATTATAGTTCTGATGTCTGTTGAGAAAATCCACATTAAGAAAAAAAAATGTGTTGTCTCGTAGATGTATTTTGCCACTTGTGTTTGATGTCTTATTTGTAATGTTTTAAAAACATGTTGATCTAGGCACTTCTGAAACAATAGTAACTGCTTTTCATGGCATTTATGATGTGATGGATGCTTAATCTGTATTGTAGTCAAACTGTGGATGCATATTAACTTATGACAATTACTCAGCAAGTGTTTGAGTTTCTTGTTTGGGTGTATTTCAGTGCAGTAGACTAACAACACAAACAAACACTATCTGTTTGTTAACAAGTAGAGCGATAAGTCTGAAACACTGATGAAACACTGAATAATATTTAATCCAAGAATAATAAGGCCACAGTCAAAGTCTCTGTAAAATAAAACACGTCTTTACCCAAGAGAAACCTATCGCTGATTTTTCTGTCTCTAACCCAAAATCCCAAGCGTCACTAGTCCCGTTCAATATACGTCTTCTATGGTGCGTCTCTAACTAATATAAATATAAACTAAGTGCCTAACAGTGAAAAAAATTACACATGGAAATGATGCAGTCAACCTTTACATAGCCTAATGCTTTTAAGGTAACATTTTAACACCAGCTACCATAATTATTTCTAGATTATTCCTTTCCCTCTAAAGTTTTAAGATTCTTTACGTTTCTCTACATGCCTAATTATGCTGTCCTTTAAAAATGATCATCTAAGCACTTCAGGATTGATGTTATTGCGAATATGAAAAATTTACACATGGAAGTGGTGCAGCCTGTCTTGACAAATAGCCAAAAGCCTTGGGGTAACATTGTGACATCAGCTGTGATAAGTATTTATGGATTATCCCCCCTTAAAGTCTTAAGATTTTTTAAATATATCTATATAACTGTTAACGCTATCCTTTATAAATGTTCGACTAAGCATTTCAGGAACAATGGTAACTGCTTATGTCAAATGTTTATGGCACATGGTAGTGGCCTCAGCCAACCTTGACATAGGCAAAGGGCTTGGGGTAGGCTCTCAATGTTCAATGTGTTTCTAAATACCTATAAATGCTATCCCCCATTTCTTTAATTATAAATAAAATATATATCCAACCAATAGTTAGAAATTTTGAGGAGAAAATAAAAATTAGTCATTGGCTAGAAAATGAAAATTAGAAATGAACCTATTATCAGATGAGATGCTAAATAAGATTCTTGAAGACATGGTACTATGTAGCCATACATGCGTATTCATAGAAAGTAACTGTACATACACACAAAACTATGCATTTATCAAATCAATTATTGTTACTTGATTTTGGAGATAATAAATATCTTGCTAACATCCCATTCGGAACAGAATAAAACATCATCGCCTGTGGCATGTCCACAGAAAATGTAATGAAAGTTATCTTTTAATCAAGTAACAAAACAAGTAACAAAAACTTCCCAAAAAAATTAGGGAAATAACGTTTAAAATAATAAATTGTCCTATTATCATCAAATTTCTTCCACTGAATCATTTCTAACTTGACTCTTGCTTATGGCCTTAAATTTCTTGTCCCTCCTTCGCCCTGCTGATGTCATGTTAAAGTAAGCTGAGGCTGTTTGAGGAAGGCCTGGATAATCAAATCTTGAGTTTGATTTACAGGCTTCTGGTGAGAATGGGGCTGGTGCTTAGAATGTAGAAGTCTCAAGTTGCTTTTGTAATATCTGAGATTCTTCAAGTTGACTTTGGGATGCATCAATTGTTTCTGCTGCAGGTGGTACTATGATATTCTCTGGGTAGAATTTTCTGCTAGAGCATATTGAAGATATGCTTAAGTTAAGACTGGGGAGGTGTATCTATAAGCTTGACTTGGGCACAACTTCTTGAACATGTTTATTGTTGTGGGTTTAAATGGGTAATTTCGTGCCTCATTGAAACTGCTGTGTGCTAATTCTGGTATTGTCATTTTAACCAAATGGTTAAACATGTTTCAAAATTCCTGCAAAGCTCTAATGAAACACCTTTGCCAGTGTGTCTTCTGAAGAGTATCTGTCCATGCTGGCTTAAGAGAACCAAGGCTTGGTGGATGTATTAGTTGGCCAGCATTGGGTTCGCAAACAGTTAAGTAAACATAAAAAAGAATGTTTGTAATATGAATGTAACGAACTCTGGTGTGGTTCCTGTTGTAGGAACGTTGTGCTAGGAGTATGAAACTCACATGCAGAACCTTAACAATGTACAAGTATATGTAAAGTACCACTCAACAACAGAGTAGAATATTAGTATTTATTTACATTTAACTATACAAACAATATAGGACACAGATCAGCAATACTAGAGTATATAAATGTGCCTGAACTACATATTCCAGGGCGCTTAGACTACAGTCATTAAATAACTTTTTAAGGATGCGGAAGCATCAATACATAAACATACTAAATGTGCCCAAATCAAATATTACAAGAGCTCTTAAACGATACATTAGTAAATTACTTAAGGGCCATCATGCCACATTAGTTATGCCATATTACCCCCAAAATATTCCGAACATACCGTGCAGAAAAATAAGATCTCTCAATACAACTGATAACAACACCGACACCTCAGACCAGGTGAAGGGAACAAAAGAGTGTTTGTGTTTGTTTGTCTTTGCTATTGGTTTCTTGAATCTCTTTTGTGATGGTAAAATCACAAAATCCTGACCCTGTGAGTGATTTTTTATTTATAAAATCTTTTTAGTTTTTTTTAAATGAATTTTGTCTCAGACAGCTGCCTAAATAGGGTTTGTTTTTTGCCAATAACTTTATTTTTATTGTTCACGCTCAGACAATTTTTAATGCTCAGACAAATTTCAATGCATTTCTTCAGTGATAAATTATTGACATTTAATAATTTTTCTTGTCATTTCTTTTCTACTGAAAATACAATCTTGTCCTCTATCATTCTCTCTTTTTGTTCTAAATTACATTTTTAGCTTGGGACATTAAGTGTATCATAAACATTTGACATGGAGAGACTTTTTCCATCTTCCAAAACCTAAATGTTTCCAGAACTTCATTTTTCCTTGAGTTACAATAGTCATTCGACTCCTTTAATAACCCACAAATATTATTAACATCTTCAGTTTCATCATATTTCAAATGTTCACAAATCTCTTGGGCCTTTGGTCCAGCACAATGTAAGATTATGGCTTTTATTCTGCTTCTAGGTTTCTCCTGAGCACCAATAGCCAATAGAAACCATTTCTACAGCTTGAATTCTTTCTCCAGCAATGTACCTCAGAATCTTGTTCACAATGTTCTCCTGTTCTCTGAGGAATTTTGAGATTAACTTGTACACATTAGGGTGATCACCGTCAATAGACAGCTGAAATGCATGTTGCGTCCCTCCAATGAATTGTTTGTTCGTGGTAGATTGTCCTGTACACAATCTCTCCCAACATTCCATAATGCTATCAGAAATCTTGGAGTCACTCTAAGGTTTCGTTTCAAGCAACCAATATAGTTGTCCTTCCAATAATTATACAAATTCCCCACAGCATCTGGCCGAGCATCATTTACTTCTTTGAAGGCAGTATTTATATCGGCAGGTGGAACAAATAAGATGAAACAAACATTTGGGGAGAAAAGTGATCGCCAGCTTCACAAATCCTGACACGCCTACCTTTGCCAATTTTCTGGTAAGAGACGCCTTGATTTGATCAAATGCCTCAGATTTCTGATAATACTGTAACACATATGTGTAACACTAACACCATCAGACCTGACCCTTGAACGTGATCTCCTCATTTTAATATTTTTTTATAGCAAGTTATGCATTGTTTAAAAAGGAGATACAAATTTAAAGTACTCTTTTCTTCTGTTAAAATGGCATACTTCTAGATCTGAAAATATTGAGTTGTCAACAAAAATTATAGCATACTTCTAGATCACTTAACACTTACTAAATTCGGTACTTTTATACATATCATATATACATTTGTTCTTTTTTTGTCTTTGCTATTTTTTTTAGAAAATTTTGCGCTATTTTGTTAGGTCACCACAAACATGTGACTAGTATGGCCATCAATGAGAAGCAGTATGTGTTTTGGGAGATGGTTGGTTGAAGGTATAAAGGTATCCTGAAGACATGTTGAAGGGCATCAGGGAAGTCTTGAAGTATATTATATTTTGGATTACGCTTGTAAGGGAATATTAGTAAAAGGTGGGGGTTACTACTATGCTGTACTAGCACATACTTTTGGTGTTGGACAATACACTTGCATGCCACAACCTTCTATTCCCTTTTGATTGAACAGGAAGCCACTCTTGTTAGCGTTGTAATGGCTTCTGAGGTCTTCCTAAATGCTGGGGTCAATTTCCTAAAGGCATTTTTCCAAATTTGAAAACCAATTTTTGACATCTGTTGCGAAATGATGGCTTGGTCTTTTCCGAGGGACCTAGGCATTCTTGTTGTCAATTCTAGATGGCACTTAAAAAAATGAATCTAGCCATTTTTTTTATTTAATACTTCACTATATAGAGTAGGATCTATATACCTATATCTCTATCCTTACCCTTTTCTCTGTCTTTCTTCTGTTGGTAACTTTTTTTCCTTTTCCTTGGCTTTCTCTTTCTCCATTGCTAACTTCTCTTTATCCATAGCTAGTTTTTATTTCTCTGAATTCTTTATGCATATCTAACTTTATATTTTCCCTTGCTAACTTCTCTTAATTTCTATTTCTTCAATTCTTTTTTCATAGCTAACTTCCTTTTTTTTCCATGTCTAACTTCTCTTTCTCTAATTCCTTAATCAATAGCTAAATTTCCTTTATCCATGGCTAACTTGTCTTTAACTACGTCTAACTTTTCTTTCTTGTCAAGTTCTTTTGACTTAGCTTGAGCCCTAAGTAACTTAGTTAATATCCAAATAGTCCCCACTGAGTAACACACAGTCTCTCACACACAAGGAAAAGTAAAAACATTCTGTTCACATCACAAGCAGACTGTTCACATTCATACCCTGGGAGTATATAAATAAAGGAGTATAACTCTTTCATACTAAAGTTACAAATTATATCTCTCCACATATACCCTGACATTTCCCTAATTCCTAATCATATGCTAACTTCTTTTTCTCTAATTTATTATCAATAGCTTAATTCTATTTATTCATTGCTAAATTATCTTCATTGAAGGCTAACTTTTTCATTCTCTTATATTATAGCTAACTTTGCTTTCTCTACAGCAAACTTTTACCTTTATAATTATCTTATTTTTGGGCACATATTTTCAAAATTCTGGACCTTTTAAATTTAGTAACCTCTCCTCTTTGTTCATCATACTTATGAATTATCCATCTTTACCAATTACATTTATCTATAACACATATACTTAAAGATAAAAAGTAAAGATTAAAAAAAAATGCACCTATCTAAACACAACTGAATCAAGTATAACAGACAGAATACACCGACTAATAGGCCAAATGACACCGGGGGAAGTAAGTCAGTGGTGTAGATCACCACACCGTTGATTACTGCATTTATTAATGCATTACCCTGCTGATGATCAATGATCTCTTCTTACTAAGTGGTGCTACTTTTCCACTAAAATATTCTTGACACTGATTTTTTTTTCTGTCTTGCGGTCCAAACACACATAACATATTTAAAGTCTATGAACTGACTAGATGAAAACTTATGAACTTGAAAAATATAATTTAATATCCAAATGAAGAGTCACAGTCCAGATGTCAACAGTATCTAAAACTAAACCCGCGTTTTGCTTCAGCTTCTTCTGTCAGCTCAGCTTGTTTCAAAAAGTCAGATTTCACGTAGTCTGTGCTGTGGATGTGTCTCATTTGTATCATGAAATTTCGGCTGCCCTGACCAATTTATACCAATGGTGCGTCAATTCCATGATAACATGCAGGCCAGAGTTCAAGACAACGGAGACTACTCCAAGCCTTTTCCTGTCTCAAATGGCGTGAAGCAGGGCTGTGTGCTGGCTCCAACACTTTTCAGCTTAATGTTTACCGCCATGCTGAAAGATGCCTTTTGCAGAGAAAGCTTTGGAGTTGACATACGGTATCGCACAGATGCAAGCTTATTTAATGCTCAGAGACTCATGGCAAGGACCAAGGTAAACTTCGACTGCATCAGAGACCTGCTATTTGCAGATGACTGTGCCCTAAACGCTGCAAACGAAGAAGACCTTCAAAAGAGCATGTCCCTCTTCGCTAATGCCTGCACAAATTTTGGACTCACCATTAATGTAAAAAAGACAGAAGTGCTGCATCAACCTCCTCCAAATAAAGCTGTTACAGAACCAAACATTCTCATAGCTGGCCAGAAACTAGCGAATGTCAAAAAATTTGTCTATCTTGGAAGCACCATATCAGCAAGCGCCAACCTAGATGATGAGGTTGACTTCCGTATTGCTCGTGCCAGTGCTGCATTTGGCAGACTTCAAGAGCAAGTGTGGCAAAGGAGAGGACTCAGTTTAACCACAAAACTGAAAGTCTACAGTGCTGTAGTTCTCCCGTCACTCCTATACGCATCAGAGTCATGGACCTTGTACTCCCGCCACACCAAAAAGCTAAACTCCTTCCACCTACGCTGTCTAAGGAGTATCCATAAGGTGCGTTGGTCTGACCACATACCAGACACAGAAATTTTAAAGCTGTCCAACATGCACAGTATCAATGCGACAGTAAAAAGGTCCCAACTACGATGGGCGGGTCATGTAGTCCGCATGCCAGAAAATCGCCTTCCCAAGAGACTTCTGTATGGAGAGCTATGCACTGGAAAGCGCTCTCAAGGCGGCCAATACAAGCGCTACAAAGACACTCTCAAGAGATCTCTCAAGGAATGCGGTATCGACATTCATGGCTGGGAAGCACTAGCTCAAGATCGTTCCGCATGGCGAGAAGCTGTGAGTCTCGGAGTCTCAAGTTTTGAAGCAAGTAGAGTGGCCAGTGCGATAGAGCGCCGAAACAACAGAAAGCTGAGAGAAAAAGCAGGCCCACCTGCAACTGACAAAACTCACCCATGCCACATTTGCGGCCGGCTTTTCAAAGCGAAGATTGGACTACACAGCCATCTTCGAGTCCATAGGAAGTGAGAAATGTGCTCATCTTCGAACACGAAGGAGGAGCTATATTATCATGAACATTCTCAATTTGTTCTCAATTTAGTTTATGTGTTAGTAGTAGAGGCCACTTGGTTTTGGGGATACCACTAGCAACTGCAGTTTATTTTGAAGACTTTAAAGTAGTACAATAAATCTTCATTTACAGTCATTGATTTTAGGTTTTTGTCCAGCACTTTGTGTTAGTGGAGTGCTGTTGGTTGACATTTCTAGTTTTTCTCTTTGTTCTTATGCCAGTCTTTATTTTTCTTTCTTCTCCTGTATATGTTTCCTTTCATCTGCTGCTAATGCCATCTTTTCCTTTTCCACACTTAATCTGCCTAGACCCAGTCTTTGTTGGCTTTCGACAAATTTTTAAAATGTTCATACATTTTTTTTTAATCCCATATCTGAACTTTGACCATTGGATGCAAATTACCAAAAGTGCTAGGTGGTATAAATGATTCAATCTTTCTTCCTTATTTTGTTTTAACAAAGTGATCTCTAAATTTAAAAGCCAACAAGGCAATTCAGAAATTTAAAATCTTGGACATTTAAAAGCCAAGCCTGGCCAAAGCTAAATAAAAAATGTGAAAAACAATTCTGCTGTACAAATTTCTTAGATCAAATAGGATATCTGTACAAAGCTACTATGGAATCTATTAGATCTATACAACACATTAAGAAGCTGTTCAGCATAGATGGTTAATTAACTTATAAAAAAGATATGTTTATTATTTTTGTTTTATCCCATATCTGAACTTTGACCATTAAATGTAAAGTACCAGTAGTAGTGCAACTGAGTCAGTCTACTAAACATAATTTATTTCAACTTGGTCTAAAGATTTTTATAAAAAGGTGCTTTTTGACCCTAATTATTATTATGTTAGAAAAGAACGAGTGTTCATTCTCTGGCACAGCCAGGGTCGAGTTTTGTTAAAGGGAGACAAAATTCATCTAATCCCCTTAATCAATTTCCACTGAGGAATTTTCTGGTGATGTGGCAGGTCTGCAGCAGTACCGCCCTCTGAGAGGCAATGAGAATGTTCCTAGGAATGCCAAGAGCCTTGAAGGTATCTGTGAGATCATTTATTATTATCCCCTCGGTTGATATGACAATGGGGTATATTGTTATTTTAGATAACGTCCATAAACGCTTAATCTCCAAGCCTAGGTTCCCATACTTTCACTGTTTTTCCAACTCAGTTATTATTATTATTATTAAGTCTGTTTCATAGCTATCTTTCCAAACAGAAAGACTGAAGACTGCAGTTTTTGCAGTAACAGAAAAACACCTGGTAGTGGCAGTAGGACAATATTTAGTACCGGTACTATATAAAAATTATTATGTTGTAATAAACCTTCTGTCTATATATTTGTTAAGCTGAATAAAAATAAATTTTATTCAGAAATTTATTTTTTAATTATATTTTATTATTTATTTATTTTTTTATTATACCTCTCTTCTAATAGCATTATATAGTTCCAAGTGATCTTGGGGCAACTTGTATGTTAGTAAATATGGTAGGATTACCAATAGTTCAGGACCAAAGTTTGTAAGACTTTCAATCTTTACGTGAAAGCCAATAACTGGCACCTGCCTGAAAAAGACTTTAAAAAAATATATGTAGAGAGAGCATATACTTTTGTGTTAGTGACAATTTAAAATATAGGTCATCAAATAAAAAAATGTAATATTAATTAATATAATGTGCAATATCCAGTAAGTGTATGACTTATTTATCTCTTAGTCAACTAAAGTGTTTGACCATCATATACTTTTAGTGGGAATAAGAATTATTTTACGACTTGAAGAAAATCCAATATGGATGGCCAGTTGTTTATATTGCTTTAACTTAGCCTAATAACCCCAACAAAATGATTATAAATTAAATGTTTAATCATCAGTAAGAAAATAGATCTAGAGTCAAACTAATCACATCACCAGCGTCCTTGTTTTCTTCTCTAATCATCGGCCATCTTTGACTTCCTCTATCCTTTTGAGTTTCTATCCTGTGTCTCATGGTACACAGTCTTGCACCTAATGAAAGTGCGCAATGTAGAGTCATAACAATATTAATAGCTGATTTGAAGTTCTTGCAATACAGATTACTAAAATTTAAAATATTGAAAAGTCAGTCCATAGTCTGAAATCAACAACAATTTCTAGTGGTTGGCCATTAATGCTTACTTGAGGTGCAGTATTTGTGTTTTGGACAAGTATCTTAGTCTTGCTTTGACTGATGTTTAAGCCGAACTTCTGGCAAGCAGCAGATAGTTTGTCAACCAGGGACAGTAGCTGAGTATCAGAATCAGCCACAATAGCTGCATCATCAGCATACAGAAGTTCCCTGATGAGTAACCTCCCAACCTTGTTTTTTGCTCGCAGCCTTGATGCATTAAATAGTTTTCCAAAGGATCTTGTATGGAGAAACACACCTTCGTTTATGTCGTTGTATGCATAATGCAGTAGACAGGAGATGAATATGCCAAACAGAGTAGGTGTGAGCACAGATCCTTGCTTGACACCACTGCAAACCTCAATAGGTGCTGATTGGGCTCCATTGAATGTGACAGTACATTTAGTTTCCTCATGAAAGCACTCAATGTACTTCAGTTGTTTGGGAGGGCAACCTATTTTCTTTTAGAATTTGAAAAGGCCACTTCTGCTTTAGTCTATCTCTCTCTCTCTATATATATATATATATATATTTATATATGAACACATTGAATTATAACTTAAAGCTAATATTTATAACTTTGATATTATAATAATGCTAAAATAAGTATTTCTAAAAATAATTTTTTTTTTTACTCTTGAAAATATTTTGAAAAAATATTTAAAGTGATCCCACTCTTCAAAATTTGGGCATCAACCTTAAGATATTCAGATTTTCCTTCTTCTATTAATGATCATGTTGGTACCAAAAAGTGAATCAAATCCCAAAGTGAAGCTGATGTTGTTAATAGACAGAAGGTAATTAAGGATAAGAAACTTATTAATGGTTAAATATTTAGAGACTTATTATTATTATTAAAACTTTTATATAGCACTACTTTCATGCTTATAGCATGCTCAGAGCGCTTTGGTCCAATCTCATTTGTGGACCAGTTGGGGGGGGGAGGGGGTATCTAGGAGTTGGTTTCCCGTGCTGCCTTTGGGCGCTCAGTAAACACAACTCTGCCCGAGTCGGGTGTCGAACCTCGAGCCCCCTTCTAAGTAGCCAAGTTCAAGCTGCACTTAGCCTCTCGACCACGCTTCCCTAATTATCTATGATATGAGGGTGTGGCGGCCGAGTGTTGAAGCTTGGCGTCTGAACGTAAGAGGGGTGTCAAGGCTCTTTTTCTTCTCTACTATCCTTATGGGTACTTCAGTGCTGATTACTAAATGTACTCAAGTCCTAGGCAATACCGTAATGACATGTAACGACAATATAAAGATTCAGAATGCCGATTCACGAACATATAACAAGTTTATTGTATATACATTAATAGAACAGAAGCAATTTATTCTAACAAAAGCCTATATTAGTGTTGTCATTAGACTGTTGTCTTGTAGTTTGAAAGCGGAATTACAACCATCGAAATGTTTCAATTTTTTTACTTGTGTCTTTTGACATGTGGCCTGTAACTTCTTTGTAAACAGTAAGTTACTTGTAATTTCTAAATTACTAAAATCACATTTTCATAAATTAAAATTGTTACATTTTTTGTTATCTTTTCATCATTCACTCAGTATTCTTTGAAAAGCTAACACCTTTGTGAAGCAGTTACCATTGAAATGATTTGCACTTTTTGTTCTGCAATAAAACTTTTAAACTATCAAATGTAACATAGTATTTCCTTATGTTTGGTAAACCAGGGATGCCCAAAACACAGCAGCCCACAATGTGATTGGATCCGGCCTGCCGGCATAAAATGTAGAAAATCCCCTCTCCACAAAAAAAAAAAATATTTTTTAAAAATGTATCTACCCCTACATTAGGGTTAATGGCTTGGTACCAATAATAAGCTAACATATTTGTTTCATAAAGAAAGCGTGTCTCTTTTTAAAGAAAATATCATTCAACAGCTTTTTGAAACCAAACTCTAACTTGGTACTGTTGGTTTTAGATAAACTTGAATTATCGCAAGTACTAGATTCACAGGTTTATATTTTTTTTTTTTTACCTTTTTGTTGATATAGCCCGCGACACAAGCGTCGGAAATAAAAATTAACTGCTGCCCGAATAAGGTCACTGGGTAAACAATGTTTCCAAATGATACTTGCATGATTTTTTTAGCCATATAGCTGTCATTGTTTTGTCTCAATTTGTGTACCAAGTTTATTCCAGGGAAATCCAGCTGTCCATGTATTCTTCTTTTCAAAGCTTGTTTGGTTTTTTTTTTTAGTTTTTAGTTTTAGGCCCATCGGCACAGTGTAGGCCATGTCGTGCCTGTTCAAAGCTTGTTAACTTTTTCAATGATGTGTTACTCTCAGGGAGTGACATGGTATATTATATTTTATTTCACTATCTTTTTAACGTTAAACTTTTCGTTTCAATTTTTTTTGGATGTGAAAGGGATCATTCTTTGTTTTGGTAGAAATTTGTATACAGGACCAACACATTTGGTTCCTCTTTCTTAGTTGATTTCATGGAACATGAACAAATGTAAAAAATAAAATGTTTTAGTGCATTTGTTATTCTTTTATGAAATTTTGAAGTCAAAAAAATGTTTTTAGTTTTGTGGTGATTTTTCAGTATTTATGGTGTAATTAAAGGTTAAATCTTCAAGTATATTCATTTTTTTAAATATACTTCCTTTTAACTACTTCCTTTTTACCTCGCTCAATTAAATTTAATTAAAAAATATTGTATGGAAATTTTTTTTTTTATCTATACATTTTTGTACCCAATTCATTTTTCTTTAAATAATATAATAACTTAAGGGAAGGCAACTCAACGAGACATAGATGTCTATTTACAGGACATCACAGTTAAACCAAACACATCTTCATTTAGCACTGTCTCTCCATCTTGGCTCTCAACTTGGGCGGAAATCGTTAGTCTCTCTTCATGTCAACTTCCTGTTCTATTCCGTTCACTAGAAGTGGGCATCTCTGCACTAGCCTGGATGGCGTTGCACATCTGTGCACTAGCCTGCATGGTGGCGCGCATATCATTATTTAATAGACAGAAATAGTACAATTGCAGAAATTTATTTTTAAAATATCATGGAATGTCATGAATATTTTTTTACTCAAAGTTTAAATGTATTTTCTACTGTTACAATTTGTGGATAACAGAATTACCATGTGTATTGTGTGTATCTTTACATGTGTATTTTTACCATATTGTATTTAAAACTGACTGATGTAATAAATAAAAGAACGGGCATTATGACAAACTAGGTTGAAATGTCTTTAAGCATTGAACATTTATTACTCATCAGTACATACTCATCTGTACATTGATCAAAATCAAAAGCTATTTACTGCCTGCAAAACTTTCACTAGGGAAAACAACACAGGGGGCATTACTCTTCTCTTTTTTTTAAGATTATGACAGATTCATTGAGCAAACTGCCTGTCTGTAAGCCACATCTCATTATTTCCTGTAAAATGTTCATGTACAATTATCATTATTTCAGTGTGATGAATTTCATTCAAATAAGCTGTTATTAGATACAATAAAATGTATAATGTATGAATAAAATATAGAGAAAAAAAAACATAAATGTTTTTTCATGAATTGCATGTTTTGTGTAATTGTGTTACAGTAATCAATAATTAAGACCTATGAGTTACAACAGTGAAATTCAAATGTGAAATTCAAATGAGGTTAATTAATTAGCACTGGCACTAATTAGATGATTGAATGTTATTGGAAAAAACAAACCTGTTTATATCTCTAGCTTTGGGTTGTCATACTCTCTTGACAGTATGGATCAAATGCTGTTTCAAAAGATGTAGACACACAGCCATGGATGTTCATCTTTCTCAAACTTGTGTCTTGATAGTGACATTTTATTGTTCTAAAGATGAAATTTTAAAATTGTCCACATTTTGATCTACATGTAATGAAAGAAAAATACTAATGAACTTATTAATAAGTCTGAATTTGGACATCAAATTAAATGCTTCCTAGATACCAAAGATATTAGAGTTGTTCTAATGCTTGTGATTTTTTTTTCTAAGAATATTGATTTTAGTTTGTTATATTTTGCTAAAACTAGATTTTTATATCACATTTTTTGGTACTCAAATGCTATAAGCATGAAAGTTGTGCTATATAATAAAAACAAGGATTTGAAAAATCCATAATAATAAGGCCAGACTAACATTTACAAGTTACCTGCACAAAAAATAATGTCGTGGTCAGGGCCGGTCTTAGGCCACTGCAACCTATGCGGTCGCTGTGGGCCCCGCGCTAATTCTAGGTGTAATTATTAAATTGCAAAATATATACGAAAGATTCCTGGAAATCTCCTGAGTTTATTAAAATCTCCAGAAAACTCATACAAAACTTCTGAAAAATAGACAAAATTAAAATTTGTAGGTGTCATGCATTGCGGAAAACGCCAATCCTATGCGCGATTACAGAAAAAAGGCAATGTCAGCTTTCATGTAATAAAATGTAATAATCAGGAGAATAGTCACCTTAATCAAAAGTTCCAATACCTTATTTACTTGTATAGTCACTGGCATATAAATGTGTCATAGGTTACAAGGTTCGTTATATGAAATAAATTTGACCGCAATTTTGTACTTTTCTAATACAAAATCTTAATTTTCACTTTATTATCCTTATTCCCAACCAGACTAGGCCCCGCGCAATCAGTTTCGCATAGGGCCCCGCAATTGCTAGGACCGGCCCTGGTCGTGGTCAACCATTTGTTTCACTGCTCATGTGCTTCTGATAACTTTTAAAAGTAAAGTATAGTTCCCTTTTAAAAGCATGCAATCTATAGGGCAGATGATGAACAGGTCATCTGTTTCTGTGGCCCATTGTTAACAAGGGTGTCGTGTGGCCAGCACGATGACCAACCGCCTTTACATTCTCCAACTTATGTCAGGTACCTATTAGAGCTGGGTGGACTCTTCACCTGGATTGGAACCCTGGACCCCTGTTTGGAAGCCAAGTGTTTTACCCCTCAGCCATGTGCCTCCTTGGCTTTTAGTAGAGCTACAAATAGCCTAGAGAAACTAAGGATGATCGATAGTTCAGAACAACAGTTCAGCTCGCAAACTGCATGACCAAGCAGGTAAACAAAAATCCTAGATGGACCACAAATTCTGATTCTTTCTAGGTCTTTGGCAAGCTATAAATAAGCAATAAATAAAATCGTAGACAAAAATTAAAGATGGAGCACAAGTTTTCTATTCAATTTACTATGTGGATTATTTTTTTTTCATCAATTTATATTGTGCATTGAAACATAGAATATTATGTGTGCTCATTTATTTTGTCATTCCAATTTGTGATGTTAACGTACAGGTATACAATTTCTCAAAAGAGGATTTCTGTTTTTTCATTACAAGCTGACTATTCTAGGATGTTGTGTTTCTAGATTTACAAATACAGACTTGAGTAACCTAACAATATTAGTATATCATAGATCTAACTCCAAAAATTGACATGTAATTGCTTAAAAATTAATAGTTATCCAAAACAAATTAAATCTCAGCTATTACTGAATGGACTTGAACATCATTCATTGCCTCCTTCAGTTGTAAACGGCTATGGTTCATCTCGAACACTTTTTCATATGGCTGTGGAGCCCTATTTTGGAGAGACACTCCCGTCCACATATATAGCATGTCAAGGTGGCTTTCACTTAGGTAGTAGAGGAGCTGGCCACTTTCCGTGTGGCATGCTTTCGTTCAAGAGATGAGGCCAATGTTTTCTCGCTGTCTATAACTTTCTTGGTCACCGTCTCTCTCCAACTAGTGTGGTCTAAGGCTATGTCTTCCCAGTGGTCAGTATCAATGTTCACTGATTTTAGATCCCTTTTTATCACATCAAAGTAACAGAGGTGGGAGCGATCAGTTTTTCTTCAGCCAGGAGCAAGTTGCCTGTACAGAATGATTTTTGGGATGCCATTGTCAGTGATCTGTGATGCCCAAAATATGGTGCACAGGTCACATCAGCCCATGACGTGGTTCTCTCAGGGTTGATTAAATGTCGTTACAAAGTCTAGAAATCCCCCCCTCCAAAAAAAGAAAAAAGGGTTAAAAAAAGCATGTTTACTTATGTTAGGGGTCTCAATTTTTCTCTAATTGATTGGTACCATGGCCCTTAATATTTGAGTATTTATATTTAAGACTCTGAATCTAAATGAATATTTACTTTTTGTGGAACATGATTATAAGCCCATGTATTTGTTTATAAAGAAAGTGTGGCTGTTTAATAAAAATAACAATATATAATGGCCTTATGTAACAAATATCTTAGCTTGAGCTGTGAAAGATTGTTAAGCTACCCCTAAAGATTGGAGGATTGATGGGAATATTTACCAAAAACAGACAAGACAATGAATCTGTACTAAAGCTAGTTGCAATGTTGCTCATATTGAAGTAAAGAAAATGTGAATTATTCTGGCACATAAAAAAAAAATCCTTAGTATAAATACTAGATCTTTGGGTTTTTAAAAGAGTTTCAGGTCGATATCATTAAGTTTGTATATCTTTCCATTCATGTGGCCCACAAAACAAGTGTTGGAAATTAAAATGGCCCGCGAGTGGAATTAGGTTGGGACTCACTGATCTAAATGATTTTAAGCATAATGGATTTTAGGACAGCACTTTTCAAAATAATTATATTTATAATTCACACAATTAGTTCGAAGTAATAGACTGATAGTGTCATAGATGTGATCAATCTCTTTCATAAGCCATTGCAAGGCTGAGCATTTCATGACATGTTAATTTGCACCTCTAGGTTTGAGATAACACCAACAAAAAACCCAACAGTTCATCCAGTTAAAGGATCTTAACATACATATTAATATCGATTTTCATAAATAAACTGGTTAATCCTCTTTTTAGAATTTTGTTTCATTCTTCTAGTTTTTTCCCCTCAACACTTGAATTAATCAAGTAATATTAGGCTCTAATTTAAATGTTGTTTTTTTATTTAGATGTTTGCCCTCAAGGGAGTTCACCTACTTCTTTGGCCAATAGTTGATGACCACGTTATCTGCTCAGCACAATAGGGGGCTAGGTGGCTGAGTGGTTAAGTGCTTGGCTTCCAAACTTAGTTCAAATCTTGATAAGGATTGGGATTTTGAATTTCTGGATTTGTTCAACTAACTCTTAATGGGTACCTGACTTAAGTTGGGGAATGTAAAGGCAGTTGGTTGTTGTGTTGGCCACATGACACCCTGCTTGTTAAAATTCTGCCACAGAAACATCATGTGCCCCATAGATGGCAAGTTCTGAAAGGGAAACTTTATTTATTTTTTACAATAGTCAACTGTTTTAATTTTCCATCAATAACTATCATGTATCTTTAAGATGTGTTTTTATGTGAGAATAGCAATGTTCAATATTTAAACTTGTTACTGTCTTTCAACCCATGCACACATTTATGTGTAGTTTCATTTATGTAACACAGTGTTGAAATTAAGCTAGACTTAAATGTGGGTGTGCTGGCTAAGGGGTAAAGTGCTTGGCTTCAGAACCAGGTTGACATTTTTTGGTGAAGACTGGCATTTTGAATTTCTGGGTTTTATAGGAAGTCTTTTGGACCACCAAAACTCTAATGGGAACCTGACATTAGTTGAGGAAAGTAAGTATTTGTGTAAGTTCCCCTTTCAGACCTTGCAATAGGGCAGATGATGTAAAGGTCATCTGTTTCTGTGTTCCACAGTTAACGAGAGTGTCATGTGGCCAGCACTATGACCAACCGCCTTTACTTTACCCTAGAAGGTGACCTAAAAGTTAAAAAATCCCAGTCGTTTATCTGCACTAATGATCCAATAGGGGTACTAAACTTTTCATTCTTGACCATTCCTTCAAATATGAGTAAGCATGTTATTTCTCATGCTGACCAATTATTTTGTTTACACAAAAATGTGTTCTAAGGTCAGTCATGATCCAATTAATTGATCACCAACACCCACCCCCTATTTCGGTTTTTGTGCAGAAGAATGAGAGAACATAATAGCTGATCAATGATCCTCAGCATTCCCCATAAATCAGCTCCAAAACGCTACTACTGAAGCGTAATAAAATACTAAATTTTGCAAGTAAGCTCACTGGCAACAACCAAACCCCACTTGGACACCTATTCAAGAACACATTGCTAAAAAAAGCTATTTTGAGCATCATAAAAGGAATATACTTACAACACCAATCACAAATACAACAGACAAATGAACTTTCTTAAGAAATTAAATCATTGGAAAAAAAAATTAACTTGCTT
The DNA here is from genome assembly GCA_021533235.1 of Biomphalaria straminea. NCBI lineage: Eukaryota > Metazoa > Mollusca > Gastropoda > Planorbidae > Biomphalaria > Biomphalaria straminea. The sequence goes on from JADKLZ010006062.1 coordinate 62,504, forward strand.
TTGTGATTTTTACATGTAATGTTAAAAAAGAGGGGTTTTGAACATATTCATATGTTTGCTGTTATAATGTAGTTATTTGTAATGCACAATTGTAAAAAAAATTTCCCATGGATAAATAACATTATAACAGCGAACATATGAATATTCAAAACCTATTTTTCTTAACATTACCTGAAATTCACAAAAGCAAGTTAAACAGTGCCTACCTGATGAATACACCATTTTCTTGGCAACAACATGAGATGCAAGGTAGAGACCCTACAGAAGTGATGGCATGAAAGGGTCACATCATGGCAGGAGTCAAATCATCACAGCAATGTAAACCTTTTTTTACAAAATTTTGAAATAGGTGTATCATTACAGCCAACACCATGCCTTGAGTCATTACTTCCTGCTGATATTAGAAGTGATATTGTTATGATATATATATTATGTAGATTTCATTGGGTTATCAGTTGTCTCAAAATGAATACAAACTTGGTTTTTAACATATCAATAAGAAGTAAGAAAATGGGCAATACTATAAAAACTGGGTAGAACATAATAAGAACTTTAGAAAAAAATTAATTAATTTAAAATATTATTAAAATATATATCGACCTAAAAAATTTAAAATGTCAGTTTTGACCAAGATTCAAACCAGAGTCCCCTCAGTTTGGAAGCCAGGTTCTTTACCACTCACACTCATCCACCCATGCCTCCCAAAGCTTGACATGTATCCCATGCCTAATCTAACTGATCAACATCTTCAAATAGATTTTCTCTTGTAAATAAGCCTGGAATATTAAAAAATCCAGCTTGTTGGCCTGTTTAAAGGCTTATATTTCTAACTTTTACAAGAAGCTGTGAATTGTTAGAGATTCTCTCAATTGAAGAGAAATTGTGTGCTTAATGTTATTTTCTAATGATCCATCAATAATGAAGACTTTTATTCTAGTCTAAACCTCCAGAAGGCAGGCAGGGTTCAAACCTAGGACCACTAAGCTGTGTTATGACATGATCAGGGTTTAGTTAGATTTTTTTTCGGGAATACAGGGAAAGTTTTAATTAGGTGCAGATGACGTAAAGTTTGTTAAAAAAGGAGAACACTAGAGGATACACAAAAATAAGACATCTTTTTTTAGGACAGTAAAGTTAAGGAATAAGTTCTCAAGGGCTTACAACAGAAGATATTGGACGGGTCCCTTCTTGAGGATTAAAAGTATTTATTGTTAATACTAGCGTCGACATCCATTGATTGGTTGGCGTTTCGTCGATGGTTGAGGATTACCTCCTTTTTATTTCATTGTTGATATTTGCCATGGCAGAAGAGCCATAACAGCTGACAGTCCAAAGCCAGCCGTTTCAACTCATTTTCATTAAAATTCATTTCATCATTATATCTTACAATTTCAATTCAGATCTATGTGTCTCATTCAAGATGTCATGGCATCTATTAATTATTGATGGCAATGTCTTCAATTTCAAAGTTTAAAGATGCGTGCAGTGATTCACATGACTATGCAGACCCAGTTGAGACCTGCTTATTTTCCTGCATTTTGTGCAGACCAAGCTGTTGTCAGCTGAAAGTCTATTTAAGTTTTCTTTCCCCGTCTTCAATAATGGCTTTTCTTTGACTCTCAAATGTTTGTCTTGCTCTGCAGCCAACATCCAAGACTAGCAATCATATAAGAATGTGGCCATGACCAGGGAGCGCATCAGTCTGATTTTGTTGTCAAGGGTATGCTCTGTCTCCTTATTAATGAGTTTTGCAAGTGCTGCTGTCGACTGTGCAATTGGGGTCATGAGTTCAAGTTTTGTTTCCTCATCTGAGACAAGAGGGCTGAGGTATTTGAAGCTGCTAACACTAGTCAGCTTTTCACCTCTAATACTGATGCCCCTTTTAAAGCCTTGTTGGCTTTTGATCATAATTTCGGTTCTTTCTGCATTTATTTGCAAACCATATGCTGCGGAATTCTGGTCTATGCGCATTATCAATTCAGTTAATTCTTCCGCAATGTTCTAGAAGCTCTAATTAGGATTGAATAATCCTTTATTATTTTCTTAGTTGATTTCTCAGATACCTCCATTTATTAAAACTCTCTTTAAAAGATGGCTTGATATTACATAATTACATTAAATAATCAATATTATTAATAGGTTGATAATAACATTAAGGCTTGTCTCAGAGTTCAAAAATTAATGAGGAGTGTAAAGAGACTGTCAATCACCTGTAATAGCATGCTGACACTCTTAACCCTTAAAACGGGTGTGGTAGCTTAGTCTCTAATCATCAGGACTGTAATTCCATTTTGTATGCACTCCTTGTAAAACAGCTCAGCACTTCAAGGGTTAAAGAAATGTGTGGGTGACAGCTGTGATATCATCACCTTAAATCTTTCTGCACATTTGGCATCCATTGGTGATGTTCAGCTTCATGCTTTTCAAACACTGACCTTTGAGACATGAAAACATTTAACAGAACCTCAAAAATATGTTTACAAAGTGTACCATTACCTTATTACGTTCACCTATCCCTTAGTCTGTTGGACCGTTGGGGCACCAAGCAAGACCTGTTGGCCATCTTTCTCCATTCCTCCTTGCCTTGTGCCTTGTTTAAAACCTTTTTCAATGGCATTCTTTTATGTTGTCTTCCCATCGCTTTCTCTGTTTACCTCTTCTTCTTTTTTCCTGGTACTGTTCCTTGAAGGAAGGTCTTTGCAAGGCCCGCAGATCTAGTAATGCAGCCATAGATTTTAAGCTTTTGTTTTTTTTACAATAGTTAGCAGGTCATCAAGGGGTCCGATCGCTGCAGTAACCTTTTCTCTGATGCGGCCTTTGAATGTGATGCCTAGGATCCTTAATTTGATTGCTAGGATCCTCCTCTCTAGCTCTGCATTCAACGTTCAAGACTCGCAAGCATATACAAATGTAGCCATGACCAGGGAACTCAAAAAAAAAAAAAAAAATCAACTAAGGGACTTTGGCTGGGTTAGCCAATGTTGACTTACTTATTCTAACAAGCAAAGGTATAGAAAAATCTTCAGATACAGATCATTTGGGAGAGAAGTCTGAGTGATGGAACATTAGTCTGCTGATATGAAGAATATGAGTGGAAAAAATGTATAACGTATCACAAAACGCATAAAGCACTTAGGCACAAAAGCTTTTCAGGAACATTTGTAAGGGAGGTGTATCAGTAAAATGTTCTTTTTAGATACAATACCTCTATTCAACTTGCAATGTCATGGAACCTTCTGGTTGGAAAATTCTGAGTGGGTGGACATTATTCTAGAAAATGACTCTAATAATTACTAAGAATTACTAGCCTATTGGCCACACTGGAAAAACTCAAGTTTGAATGTTATAAAGTTTTGAAGTAAAAAAAAAAAAAGAAACAAATTTTAATTATTAAATTAAATTAAAATTATTATTTTAAAAAGTAAAAAAAAAGACGAGAAAATAATTATAAAAAAGACGAGAAAATTAGAATAAAAAAGAAAGCTTCTAATAAATTATTTCAAATGAGGTATAGAAGTATATATGTTTTTTTTTACTCGCTTATATGGATGCCTACGCTAGATATCAGGTGTTAGGTGGCCAGAAAAGATAGCTACTGTCAATTTGGGGGAGAGAACTTGACAAAAGCCCATAGCCCAAGACATCACAAAGCGAAAGTGGAGCTGGACACCCTGCGAAACCAAGCTACCAATGTTGCAAGGCAGGGACTAGATTAAAATCCACAAGGAAAGAGGAAATTGGGCAGACCCAAGCAAACCTGGAAGAGGTCAGTCATCATTGAAGATGAGGGTACTAGAATGACACGGGAGCAGATAAAGAAAGCTTTCAGTGGAGAGGTGTGGTTGCACCTCCATGCGCCTCCGGGAGTGCAAAGGATTAATTCAGTAAGTCATATGGGCAGCAAGCATTATTAAAGATATCATAAAAATCTACTCTAGATTTAAAAATATAAAGAAATGCCCTCCCCCCAATTTTTTCTTTCGATAGTACCCAGTGTAATAGCATATTCAACAAATTGAATTTACTCTATAATAATTAAAAACAGCAATATATTTCCAGGATTACATTATTAGGTGTCTGCCAAATCCGCAAAATTCACAATCAATTTCTGATTGTATATTGTCACACATACATCTTCTAAGAAGGTTGGTAAGAGCATTCTATTTTCAAACTGTCAGGTGTATGCCAGAGGTTCCCACATTGTGTTGGGGACCATCATTGGTTTGTAACAAGTAAACATAACCTAAAGTTCCTCTTTAATATTTTAGGGGAAAATCATTCAATCTGTTTTAAGATAACTTTAAAAAGCTTGAGAAAATCTTCCCACAATGCTAGCGAGAAATAGCATGTATTGCTTTGTTAAAAAATGTCATCTTCAACTCTCAATTCCAATTCTTATACATCCATCATATACCCTCAGTTCAAATGAATAAACCTGACCTTTACCATAACAAGAATGGAACTAACATAGGATAAAAAAAGTACAGACTTTCATCAACAGATGTATGAGAAATATCTTACAAAAATACAGTGGTACGGCAAAGTAGGGGAGGCACGGTGGCTGAGCGGTAAAGCGCTTGCCTACCGAACCGGGGTCCGGGGTTCGAATCCTGGTGAAGACTGGGATTTTTAATTTTGGATATTCTGGCGCCTCTGAGTTCACCCAGCTCTAATGGGTACCTTACGTTAGTTGGGGAAAAGTAAAGGAGGTTGGTCGTTGTGCTGGCCACATGACACCCTCGTTAACTGTGTTAATTGTAGGCCACAGAATCAGATGACCTTTACATCATCTGCCCTATAGACCACAAGGTCTGGAAGGGGAACTTTTAACGGCAAAGTAGAAAATACCAAACTGTGGGAGAGGATTGGGCAGAAAGATGTTGAGGTGCAGATCTAAGAGAGGAATTGGAGATGGATTGGTCACACCCTTAGAAACATACCAACAACAGAGCTAGACAGGCCTTAGTGTGGAACCCCCAGTGAACAAGATGTAGAGAAAGACTAACAAGAATTTGGTGATGCAGTGTACAGGAGGAAGCCAAGAGGACAGGAAAGAGCTGGGAAGTCATTAAAAAAACTAGCAAGAGACAATGGAGTGCGGTGTGTTTTTGCTGAGGCCCTATGTTCCATGAGGAACTCAATGGAAAGATGATGATGATGATGATAAGGTATCTAAATCCATAAGAGGTATCTCTCCTCTAACTTCATTCTGCCCCCCTTCCAACCTACAAAACTTTTCTTATACATTAAAGCTACTTCACAAAAAAAAAAAAAGAATTACTTCCTACGCATTTCATGTGTCAATCTAGTCATGCATGTTGATCAAAGCCTTAAATTTTGCTAAGTCGGTTTTCCTAGCTGGTTCAGGCAGCCCATAATATTCTCTAATGGCCCTAGGGAAGGAACACTTGTATGAATTTATTCTAGCATAAAGAATAAGAAATGTGCCTCTATCTTTGTGTCTTTCTAATTATTTCATCAGATTTTGTTTTTCTATTTGTAAATTATGGTTTAGTGTTCTATGTATTGTATAGCCGCTTTACTTTTTATTCTTTTGTCCTGAAGTGTCTCTAACTTTGTTCATTTTACTAATAGTGTTACTCTTATCAAATTGGAATATTCGTTTGTTATAAATCGCTCTGCTCTATTTTGGATTTATTTTAGTTTCTTTATGTTTTCTTAAGTTGATCCCAAGCAGAGGATGCATATTCTAAGATTGGAATAATGGGAAGCGTGGTCAAGAGGCTAAGTGCGCTTGAACTAGGCTTGGCTTTGGCTACCTAGAAGGGGGCTGGAGGTTCGACACCCAACTCGAGCAGAGTTGTGTTTACTGAGCGCCTAAAGGCAGCACGGAAAACCAACTCCTAGATACCCCCTCCCCCCACTGGTCCACAAATGAGATTGGACCAAAGGGCTCCGAGCATGCTATAAGCATGAAAGTAGCGCTATATAAAAGCTATAATAATATTGGCCTAAGTAATGTTCAATAGCATTTTAATTTTATGTTCTTGTTTCATTTGTAAAAACTTATTTTAATAAACCCTAATGTTTTGCTTTATTTTTTTTTATTTCAACAATATGGGGATTCCGTGATAACTTTTCCTTTAATATTACACCTAGGTTCTTGGAGTTCATAGTCTATGTGACTGGTTTACCATGAATAGTAGTAAGTAGTTTTTATTTGTTTAGTTCCTTGTTACTCTATAAACTGGCATTTTTCTGGCTGGAGAGAAATACTCCAATTTGATTTCCATTTCTGTAATTCTTCTAATTCTTTTTTTTTAAATTTCAGAATCGTGTCATTTTTTATTGTTCTCTATATGATGCAATTGTCAGCAATTATTTTGATATTTTGGGTTTTTGGCGCGTCGCACAATTTAAGCCATGCCCTACCCTTAATCCCCTAAAGGTTATTTCCCCTTTATAGCCCAAGATCTAAATGTTATACAGCTAAGTTATTAAAAAATAAGGTCCATTCATAGCTCAGAGAGTAAAAATAGTAAAAATGTATACAATTTAATAAAAATTTGTTAATATTATTTATTCACAATTACTTTGCCCTATCAAATCAACTTTTCATAGTTAACCCCATCTCCAGAATAAAGCCCAGTATTTTCCCAGGGTCAACATTGTTTTAGAAGTTGCCTGCTCCAAATATTTCCCTCTAATATCCAGATATCTGGAGCAATCAAGGAGAATTAGAGTCACAGTACTCACACAGTGGGGCTTTTCTCTTTTAGCACTAAGGAGTGTGTGATGTGGGTGTGGTCAATCCTAAGTCTGGACATGGTGGTGTTCCCACACCTTGTTAGACCTTTAGATGTGGACCGTCACCTGACATCAGCCACAACCTAAGTTCAGCGTCTCCCAACAATCCTACCACTCTTGGCTTTGTCTCAGGTCTGAGCAAGAAATTTGGGTTCCTGACAATGCTCGATTTAAGGCTCTCTTTGCTTCTCTGCTGTTTCATTTCCCTCTATGGCCACATGGGAGGGGATCCAGATGAAAGTGACATACCTATGGTCAGATGTTATTTCGTTTAAAAAGGCTTAGTTTTTTAAGCAATCTAGCTGGAGTATCAGCAGGTCCAGAAGCTTTATTTGGTTTATGCTAGCTATAGTTTTTGGATCTTTTTTTTCTTGTATATCTATTTCTACGACATCTGCTCGGTTTAAATTCAATCATGTCTAACAGAAAACTTACCTTGCTCGTATGCTCTTCGCTCAGCAGATGAAATATGGCATTTTTTGAACTCTAGGTCAATCACACTGTGTCCATACTGTTGATGCAAAATGTGAACCAGAAAATACACAGAAAAAAAAGATATTTACATTTATTAAATATATTAGTCTTCTTCATATAGGTGGAATTATAAAAAAAATATAAAAATAACTGTATTTGCAATCATGGACGATTTCTTATTTCAAAAAAAAAAGTAAAGTTTCCCCTATCAGACCATGTTATCTGTAGTTCAGATGATATAAAGACCATCTGTTTCTGTGGCCCATGGTTAATTAGGGTGTCATGTGGTCAGCACAACAACCAACCGCCTTTACTTTCCCCAACTTTTATCAGGTTCCTGTTAGAGATGGGTTGACTCAGGCGCCCAAAGATCCCAAAGCTTTAAATCCCAGGACCTTGGTTCAGAAACCAATCGCTTTATCGCTCAGCCACTGTGCCTCTATTTTCAAATAATTCTTGTTCAATAATGTTTTGGGGCTTTTAGTACTTTTGTTTTATTCTTTACTCTTTTTACATATGAAGAAACTGTTGACTACACGAAGTACACTTTCTATCTTAATTACTGGTTGAAAGAATCAATTTTAAAGAAACTACCTAGGTTATAAATCTTGTACTGCAAGACTGAAACACATACAAGAAAAATAAAAAAAGTTTTTTTTTTTCAAAAAGACAATACCTCCTTTATAAAACTTATTGAGCGATTATTTTGCTCTTAAAAACTGATGACTGTTAAATTTAAAAAAGAAAAAAAAAATTTTTTAATCCTGCAAAAATGTTGTGTGCTGAAAATATAGTCTGCAAATTAAAACTTAAAAATTAATACTTTAAATAAATAAACTCTACATGTTTAACTATTTCTTTGTGTCAAAGCAATTCATCAAATGTAATAGTTTCATGAGGACTAGGCATATCCCATAAATGAATATTACAACTAACCCTGAATCTATAATCATCCTACTACATAAAGTTTTTCCAATAGTTATCTTTTTTTTCTTAAAGCACCTAATATGTCATATAAAATCTTGAGTTTTACAGCCTAGCAAGAACTACTAGAACACATGAGAAAATGGCATCATACAGTTATTTTTTTTTACTGTACACAAAGTTAAAATGGCTAGTGACACTTAGCAATTACTAGTAGGCCTACTTATGATTAGGATCAGATAATAATGGCAATGTCTTTGATTCCGAAGATTAAAAATCAGATAACCTTAGCTAAACCAGACTGCATGGGCAGTCTCTTGCAAAGAGGAGATTGCACTTAAGTAGTGATTCAAGGACATTTATAACTTGATCCACCTCTAATAATTAGATCTACCTAGCATTCTAGCAAAATGCATATTAAAAAAAAAAATAAAAAACACTTGTTCCTTTTTTTTTTCACAGTAGTATACATTTATTATAATTGGTTTGGAAAAAAATATGACAAGATATTTCTAACCAAAAGACTTGGTCAACAATAAAAGTTTCTAACTTGTAAAACACAAAATGGCAATTGTGATAAACTAAAGAAATATCATTCAACAACCTGATTCAAACTTGTCTAATTAACCTACCAGCCCAGAGAATACATTGAAAATGAGGTTGTTGTCTGCTTCAAGCATAATGTCACTAACAAATGGAGCCTTTCTGGCTTTCTGGATTTTTTTGAACTCATACCATCTGCCTTGAAAGCATCAATATTTATTTCAGTTACCAGTATTTCTGATGGTGATGTTTGATTCATTGACAATGTCCTTGCAGAAATGCAAGTAAAGTTGTTGGCATGCCAGTGTGCTGTAAAATCAAAAATACACATTAGTTACAAGATAAGCTTGAGAAAAAATCAAAATCAATAATGTTACAAAGAGTAACTTCTAAATTCATGTTATGGTGCTCAAAAGAAGACACAGAAACTAGCCATTAAAATTATAACTTTAAATTTACAAAAATAAACAATAGCTCTTCTAAGTAAAATACAATGCAATCTATAGCCAGCACAATGACCAACCGCCTTTTACTTTTTCCCAACTAATGTCAGATATCCATTATAGCTGGGTTAGCTCAGAGGTGCCCAAAGATCCTGAAATTATAAATTTCAGTCTTCACCAGGATTCAGACCCTGGATCCTACAAGTTCAGGAGCCAAACACTTCACCGCTTGGCCAATTCGTCTCCAAAATATGATATATTTTTTGTTTAAAGTATATTTATTGAAAGAAAATATTACATTGTAACTTGAACCAAAAATGAGACTCTACACATATTGTCTGTGCTCTACATATCCCTAGCAGGAGGCCAAAAATGTCCACAATTTTCTTTTATTATCTTGACAGCACTAACTTTAAAGCTTAAGAAAATTTCAATTTTATCTTTTCATTTCAACATCAATCAAATTTTACAAAAGGAGAGCATGAAAAATTTAAATAGCATCTTATCTTTGTTTAATTTTTTCAGAACTAAAGACTATGAAATCCCAACCAAACCTCTTAAGGAATGGTGAACAGGGTTCTAACTTCAGACCAGCTTGATAACAGTCCAAAGCACATTTAAACTTCAGGCCATCTTGGTAACAGTCCAAAGCACATTCAAACTTAAGACCATCTTGATACCAGTCAAAAGCACATTAAAACTTTGGACCATCT
>JADKLZ010006077.1:0-15185 GCA_021533235.1 Biomphalaria straminea
GAGCCAGGACTTCAGATCAGAGGAGCCAGGACTTCAGATCAGAGGAGTCAGGACTTCAGATCAGAGGAGCCAGGACTTCAGAGGAGTACAGTCTTGGACGTCAATATCCAGTACAAACCGAATTTTATTTTTGGTAGAACTATATCTCTTAGATCTATTGCTTTGCATGCTAAAGCTGTAAATTGACTACACTAGAGTGGACTCAATTTAGATCTAGGTCAATCTGTGAAACATTGTCAATGTTTACTGTAGGACTTACAACTGACCACTTCCTCCCACATCGTGTCACTTCCCAATCGTGGTTTCATTCTGTAAGGAAAGTTTGTTTAGTCCGAGTGGTCAACACAAGGGTTAGCCAGATTTAGCCACATCTGACTGTGCACAGATAGTCTAAGGAAAAAAAAAAGTTTTTAAAACTATAAGAATTAAGTTTAAGAATTATTTTTAATCGGTTGAAACAAAAGGATGAATAACGGAAATATGAGGTCTCTGAGAAGTGAGTTATAAATGTATGAATTACTTGCCCCTGTAGTTCCGCTCCACTTTGCTCAGTGAATGTGCGCCACGAACTTAGCTTTGCTTTTAAATGTTTGTGTGCGCGCACTCAGAACGTGTTTTAAGCAAGAGGCGTGATTAATGCTATTTCAAAGCAAGCTGTAAACCCTTTCTTTGAATAATACAATTTACACGTATCTCTTCTACATTGTTACAATCTACATTTATACAAGCAAACATCTTGGGAATTACGGTTAACAAAATCAGTACAAGATGTTTGTATATAAATAATTAGTTTTGTTACATCTTATGATACAGAAGCGAGTTTTAATGTAAGCAATCGAGGTAATTGTTGATTGATTTTTTTCAACGCCTAACGTACTGACCTCTTGTCTGGTTAAGTGTCTGGCTGGGTGTCTATCTGTGTCTTTGTGTCTAGAGAGATATAACTAAAAAAGAAGGTGGACAGTCCTGGCTTCTAGGTGGTACTCATATAGGTCACTTTGTTTATGATTTTCTTTAAGTGTCGAGACCTAAAGACACTGACTGACCAAGCATTGACTGACTGACCAAGCATTGACTGAATGACCAAGCATTGACTGAATGACTAAGCTACCTGACACGTGTACTGACATTGCTACCTGGCACGTGTACTGACATTGCTACCTGACACGTGTACTGACGTTGCTACCTGACACCAGTACTTTAAAAATCATTATCATTTATACGGTAGCTCAAGGCGGTCGTTGACTTACGTAACAGAGAATGTCAGCGATGTTCTCAGCGGGTCTCTCTATTGTTTTTTTTTTAACTTATACACACATTCAATGACACTGTACACACTCATTGTGACACCTCGCACGCCGTGTGACAGTGTACTTAGAGTGTGACAAGAATAATGGATAAGTAATTAATAGTGCAATAAACAACAATGGAACTGGAACAATTCAAATTAAGTATAACCAGTTCTACATCATGAAACAATCTTTAATAGAGAGCAATAGTTGGAATTTCTATGTTGACCCTAGATTTCTTATCGTTCTAACTAAAACTTACATAATATATGCATCTTTAAGAACTATTTAAATATGCATTCACATATATATTAAGTAAATTATAATATCTTCATCCTTGCATTAAGTAGTTATAATCCATTAAAAAAATCGCCATTTTATCCGATATTCCAGTACTAACATGTTATACAGAGACTTTTTATTGCGAAAACTATTCTTGCAACATCCAATGTACATATACAGCATAGCCTTTATTGTTTTAAAAAATGTTATCAAATAGGTGATCAACAATTTCTTTTTTTTTTCTATTTCCAGTGTTGGTAGATTAAGCAGCGCCGCACCTGACAAAAACATTTCATCTCGAGGGCATTCTGCCTCCTCAGATCCGCCTTGGGGGAATCCATCAGACCCCAGGCGGGCCTACTCTCATGACAACAGTGGCCGCCACCCCGATTCCCAGTACTCTAGTGGACAGTCTCAGTGGAGTAAAAAATACAGTGCTGAGATTAACAGAAGGAAGTCCGATGGCCAGAACTTGTCCGCCGGCCTCAGCTACAGCCAGCAGCAACACCAGCAGAGGCAGCTTCTTCTGTCAATGAAATCCTCGCCAAATTTGGCCAAGTCCGATGGAAGTGAAGGCGCCCACGAATCTGTTATTTCACCCAAAGGTACAGCCTATCTTTCTGCCAAGTCCAGTCCAAATATCTTTGACGAAGTCGGACTGCACGATGCCGACTCGAGGGCACATTCTCTGGGCATGCTGCGCTCGTCTTCGGATTTCAGTATGAAGCATGGTGGCGGTGTTGGCAGCAGTAGCAGGATGTACAGCCAGGACTATTACAACTTGGATAACACTTCCAGGCAGCACTCGAGGCGCTCTCTGCCCTCGCACACCCTCCTCCACAAGTATCAGCCAGACTACGAGAACGTCACTCTCCTTGGCAGCGAGCTCGGCAGTGAGAAGATCTCCGAGATCATTGACATTGACGAGGTGACTGGCAGAGACAGCAATCCACAGACTCCGGATGTTAAAACCATCAACCCATTCGGTGGCGCTGGCCTCCCCACGAGGGACCCTTCGAGCCTCAAGTACATTAAGGTGAACCAGAACCATGAGAAGTATCCCTCGTGGCCAGTCACCAAACCCAGCGGCGCCTCCGAGGAGACGCAGCCCATCAATACCCGAGCCCAGTCCATGACGGACAACACCAACACGAGCAAAGAGTTTCCACAGAAACAGAGGCTCGCCTACACGCCCGGTCTCAGGCCCTTGGCGGAGAAGAACAGTCCAGTGGCCGAGCGAAAGGCCGAGGGAAGGAATACGAGTGACCCAGGCATGAAGTCAGAGTTTGTCTATGACAAAGTTGGGCGAGTTGTTCGCAGGAACAACGATGCAGTGGAGCACAGGTTTGAAGATTTTTACAACAACTCTCAGCCAGGTTATCCACCACCCAAAATGGACCCCGACGGACATAATATTGGGGATAAAGAGTATAATGCCCCATCGCCGCCTGAGAGAGAAGGCAAAGGATTAGACTCTCAGGATCTTTCCTCCAGACTGACTGGCTCCAATGACCAGAGTAGGTATCATTGGGGGCATTATAATCGACCAAGCAGCACACAACAGCCATCTTCAAATACTTATTTGGAAGGCCGCATTAGTGGGTCGAATCTTCGACCTTCCAATTTAAATTTAAACTTTGATAAACAGAATGTAGACACTGGGACCAGTCCTTTAGACCAAGGCTCGCCCTTGAATTACAAAGACGTGAGGTCGAATTCTCAAGGTGACACAAACTATTCGTTGCAACTACAGCAACAGCAAAGTAGGCCAAGGTCATGGCATGATCCTTTCAAAGGATCTCCTCTACAAAGCTGGCAGGAGAAGAACTCTCCACACGAGAACAGGCAGCAGTCCCCTAGCACACCATCCTCCCAAGCTTCAGCGAGGGCCAGGCAAAGAGATTCTTACGAGAGGCCCAGCCCCAGTGGCGAGAGGGATGTGAGCAAAGCCTATATTGTCAAATCAACTCCCTACTACAACACTAGCACCCAGACCGAATCTGTGCCTTATGCAATCAAACTGTCCAACCCTGCAGCAGCCTCAGCCAAACTTCGCAATGCCGAGATTCAGGTGGGAGAATACGGCACGCAGACCTCTCCGAAGACTCCCGAGGATCAGAAAAAGATGTTTGAGGAAAAGTCTATTCAGGCCAGGATGTCTCGAGATTTCCAGAACTCGGAAATGGACAAGAAACTCAGTGCCTACGAAGCAACAAAAAGCAACGAAACTATGTTCAATTTCTTACCTAGCTTTAACAAATCTACGTTCACTGACATTCAGAACATCCACGCCAAATATGCCACGGACGAAAGTCCAGATATGAACGCCAACAGTGAACATCACGCCAACTCTGCCCCAGCCTTTGACAACAGTGTCTCCTTGCTGAGAAAACTGTCGGAGGAATTTTACGGCACCAAGCTGGACATGGCTGGAGACAAACGCATCACTTCGTTACAGGAACAGTCACCAAAGTTTGAGATTTCGGGGAGTTCCTCCTCAGTTTTGCAGCAGCCTGGGCTTCGGGAGGCAGAGTCTTACAGCAGTGTAGTCATCCATCATGACGAAACTGGCGGTCTCTTTGGCCGAGAAGAATACGGATCAGTATCCAGCATCGCAGATTCTTCTAGAACTGAAAACTCGTATCCATTCCTTGATGTTAGTCAGAAAAACGACGGAGGTCATATAAAAGGGAGGCGAAGTCTGGATCCTGTGTTTTTGAATCAGAAAAATAGACCTCAAAGTATAGATCTAAGGTCATCGGGGTCAAATTTTCATAGAGAGTTGAGCTCCCCTGCAATGTCAAGCTATCCCAGCAGCACTTCAAATACTTCCACGTCCAAGTCTTATTATGTATTACCCCACAGTGCTAGCGGTTCGGATCTTTCGGGGATTTCCAATCGCAAGAGTTCCTCTTCTGAGTCTAGATCTTCACTAGGCACACCGTTCAGTAGTCTAACAGAGTCTAGTGTAAACCTGAACTCAAACGAGCAGACTCTTACCACATCGCTGCAGCCCAAAGCTGTCTCGCAGTCTGGACCTGAAGACGGTAAAAAGAAGCGTAGTGATTCTGATTCTGTGTTCATTTCGGCCGATGACGATCTATCGGATTACCAGTTCAATAGGAAGCCATCACTCAGAAAGGCTTACGGTATTTACGATGAGACAGAAAGGCTTATATCTCAATCGTCAACTTCCTCAGCCAAGTCTGTGAACAAAGGGAAAGATCCACCTCGAGCCTCTCAGGACGCTGGGAGCTCATCCAATGTCTATGTTCCCATGTCTCGTGGAATGAAGTTTTCAGAGTCTCAAACACTCGGGCTGATTCAGGAGGAAGGCGATAACCCCAATCTGCATTCAGACAACAGCGGGGTGTCATCCTCTCTGTCCAGTTGGAGTCAATCTGCTGGGCGCCAGCAGGAACCACCAAAGTACTCCTGGCAGAGTGAGTCGTGGCTCAAGAGCCAGGCTGATCTGGTCAAGGGCACAAATCTAAAGCGAACAATATCAGAACAAATACCCGTGGTCAAACACACAGCCACTGCATTTTCTAGCTATGACACGGACAGTGGTCAGTTTCGCATTACAGATAAACCTAACAGTGTATTTCCAGGACCTTCACCTACCAACTTTGACTACAAATCATCTGACCTCAACACTGGTCACTTAAGAACTCACTCTGAAGATCTGAGCCAACTAAATGAGCCGAATTTAAGGAAACTCCAGCAGCAAGCCCTGCTCTCCTTTATCCAACGAAAGACACACGCCGGTGGCAATCACTCCAGAGACTTCTCCACAGATTCTTCTATGTACGAGTCGATAGAAGGCAACAGTAGCGAGTCGGTCGCGGACATCATCTCCAAGGCCAATGAGAATTTGGCCAAGAGTGCCCAGCGTGTGGACAGCATCCGCAGGTCCAACTCCACCTCCTCCCGCAGCTCGGACTACATGGAGATGACCAAGTATGACCGGATGCGTAGAGAAACGGAATGGAGCAAGCTGAGGTCCTCGGGTTCTCTGAGATACGGCCCCGATGATGAAAGAAGATCCAGGAGCTCTTTCGCCTCAGAGAATCATTATGAGGATATCAGCATTTTCTCTCCTTCTACTCGTGACTCTCTGGCTGAGTCTGTGGATATTGTAAGTAGAGTCATGTATTTTAGAAGTATTTCATAATGTGTACAGTTATAGGAGGGGGTAGTCATTGGGTATCACTATATAGACCCAAATTTATGTTCTAAAAGTGGTAGGGTCATGATGCCACATTTAAGCTTGTATGAGTTGGTGATACAATTCTACATTGGAAGAGTCATAGGTCATGTTGCTGTATGGGTTAGGTCTTTTAGGATCCCAAGTGCATGTCTTTGCTTAAGAAGTTATTACCAAAGCAGCTCAATGGGGAGAAATCACATTGGCTGGAACTTATAGCAAAGTCCACTCAAGAAATAAAGAAAACTTCCCTTTCAAATATAGGGCAGAATATGTTTAAAAGGTCATCCGTTCCTCTGGCCTATGGTTAACGAGGGTGTCTGGAAGACAGCACAACGACCAACCGCCTTAACTTTTCCCTCTCTCTCTATTCTATATATATGTCAGGTACCCATTAGAGTTTGGCGGACTCAGAGGAGCCCAGAGATCCCGAAACTAAAAATCACAGTCTTTAGCGAGATTTGAACGGTTTTAAAGCCAACGCTTAACCAGCCATGAAATGCAAGTGACTTGCTGTTTGCATCTTTAAATTTACCAGTCAGTGTTACAATTTACAATGTTTCATTCTATAATGACCAGTTTTAATGCGAAGTGTCAATTCAGTTTATGTGTTATAATCAAAATACATATTGTATACATTTGTAAGTATTCGATAATTTAAAAAAAAAAAATCAAAAACAAAAAAAAAAATAAAAATGTAAAGGTTCCATTTCTGGATGGCTAGGAAGTACAGCCACATCGAGAGAGTTCAAAGGTGATAGGTCATAGTGATGGTCACAGGCTGTATAGACCAGAATGCAAACTGTTAAAATCATCATCCTGTAACAGTACAGACATCAGTAAAAGATGTATTGTACCATCATTCTTAGAGATTAAACAAAAGTTATAGACATAAAATAAAGTACACACAATTGCAATTCACAAATTTTCATTTAATATAACTCTCTTAGTGGCCAGTCTATATTTATATATGTCTATGTGTAGAGCGGAAGTTAGCTGATAGCTATGACTTCATCACGGGAGATAATGCACCTGTTGTTTTCCCCTCAGTAGCAAAGATATAACATGAATTATATCCCTTGACATGCTTGATATGTTGTTGTTGTTTTTTTTTACTTATACTAAGTTATACCTATGTTTTAACATGTAGACTCGTTGGGCTCTGCCAATGTTAAGACAATGTAATTATTATGGTTATAGGTGATTTGTTTAAATAATATTTGACTTGTTTGTTAATGTTTGCCTAATTTTTCAACAACTTTCATTTCTATTTCTTTCTCTTTGTCTCCTTGTGAGCACAGATTTCTAACCATTGTTCCTATTTTTTTTTTTTCAAACAGACTGTGGATACAAGAAACTCTGAGTAAGTATTAATGTGTTAATCGTGTTTACATCACGTGGTCTGCATCACGTGGTAGTCATACATTCAAATTACCTCCTCCATCTTGCACGAGTATCCGCAGCTCCTGCGTAACGTATCTCCTGTATGGGAGCTACGAGGCACTACGCAGAACAGCTGAGTTTCTAACAATGGCTTTACGAGGGGATTAACCCTTCCAATCTTGCAACCAATCTCAGTTTATCTGTTATCTTGTGCTGATTTATTGTTGGTCGTGTGGTATTGTCTTTAGCCATCGTCTCGAAGGAACCGGGTTCAATCCCTGCCAGCCGTTATCCCCTATCGTCCTGCTAGGTTAGGATGTAAATATCTTCACTTTTCAAGGAACAAGCGAAACCTTTCAAACCAAACACAGCGTCTTTTAACTCACGGGCCAGAGATAAAAACACGTCTAGTTTGTGTTGGGTTTATATTTAGTGTTATGGTGAATATACATATATAGTCTAGTCTCTATGTATAATGGCAATATATATAAGATGCATGCATTATGTAATAGTAGTTACGAGACAATTCCACCTATGCCCTCCAGACTTTTTTTTGCAGTACTAGATTATGAGGCGCGGTGGCTGAGCGGTAAAGTGCTTGGCTTCTGAATCAGGGGTCCCGGGCTCGAATCCTGGTGAAGGCTGGGATTTTATTTTGGGATCCTTGGGCGCCTCTGAGTCCACCCAGCTCTAATGGTACCTGACATAAGTTGGGGAAAAGTAAAGGCAGGTGGTCGTTTTGCTGGCCACATTACCACCCTCGTTAACCGTAGGCCACAGAATCAGATGACCTTTACATCATCTGCCCTTGAGACCACAAGGTCTGAAAGGGGAACTTTACTTTTTTTTATTACTTTTACTAGATTATGATAGTTAAGCTGGAAAGACAAGTCATAATCATCTTTTAGGAAATTTGTATAAGGATTGTGCATTACACCTAACAATACATTACAAGATATCAAACTGTAACAGACACAGTAGACGGGCCATACCACAGTTTCACTTCACTATGTTACTAGACTTGATCACCTTTTGGCTCATTCTTGTTCCACTTTCTACTTTCTTTGTGTCCAGGTCTGGCATTGTGACCCAGATTCCAAACGCTATCAAAGAGCCAGGAAAAAATGTTACAAAAAAAAAGTGTTTTTTTTTTCGTTATTTTTTTTAAAGAGTTGTTTTTTTTGTTTTTCTTTCTTTCTCTCGTGTGGTTGTGTTTCTTGACCTACTTTTGATGTCCCAGATCTGCTGTAGCTTCTTGGACTCTGCTGGCCCCCAGACTCACCACATTCTTTGCATTCTTGCAGGATTGTCAGGTAGGGTGTGGAGAGTCTACGGTACTTCTTACATTACTGTAAGAGTCTATTATATGATTTGTAACACTGGATAAATCATACATTTATGCAGCAAACTGTTCACCATATATAAGATATATGCGTTTGTTGTTTGATTTTAATTCAACTTAAGAGGAAATTACAATATATCTGTCCTGTTGCATTGCCTGACTGTTTTACTCCGTCATGAATTGTTTTATCTGATAAATGATAAGATTTATCTCCCTTACTCCTTATTCAAGAAAAGCTTTCCTATTCTGTTCAATTTTTTTAAAACAGTTACTTCCCTTGTCTGAATAAAGTTCTAATAAAAGAACTGCCTCTATTATGCCTCTGTTTCTCTCTCCCCAACCCCAGCCCTTATTCCCAGTAGAACTGACTCACTCTGTCTTGTTTACTATTGAAATCCTCCAAGTGGCAGCCAGTTGTTGCTATCGGTCAAAACATACTCCCTTTCACTCACACAACCCCCCCCCCGCACACACATCACATAACTCACACTGCCCCTTCCTTACACAACACACTCGTACTCACACAAACATGTGTTATTTGTGGTGTGTACATTATCACCATGTGTGCATCTATCCACAAACGCATGCGTGTGTGTTTGTGTGTTTGCCCTAAGCCTTGGTATTACTCACAGTTCTAAACAAAATGCCTTGAAGCCAATTGAAATGTTCCCAACACGTTCCCCCCCCCACACACACACACACGGTCCACCTTATGATATATGCAGCAGGTTTACTACAGGATGTACACACTAGATCCACCACAGGATGTACACAGCTCAGTTTATCTCTGGTTGAAAGTGAATGTTTGTTTTTTTTATTCATTAAAATTAATTTTTTTCCCGTTACTTCTTAAAACGTGAGTTGAACGTCTACGATGTAAGTACTCATCTTATTTACATGTGTATCACTGCTGACTGTTTCATAACCATATCATATGACTCAATGACCGCCATTAACACTGTGCCTCGGTCTAATAACCTATCGATCCCTTCTGTCCTTTGGTCTAGCCTTCTGTCAGGGAACTCTGGGTTCTTAAAGGGACATTCAACAACATCTACTGACATTCGTACAAATGTTCCTTCTTCCTTAGTCCATCGGAGAATAGAATGGGTTGCCTGAATCAGCCAGGAAAACCAACGACTTAGCAGAGTTTAAGTCATTGGTTAACATGCATGACTAGATTGACGCTTGCAATGCGTAAGACGTAATTATATTTTTTAAACTAGAGTCTGTAATAGATCAGTTTCAATTCCAGAGTCAATTCGCATGCACTGTAGTATCTGACTTTGTGGTATGCAGACCTAGGATCTGATGTTATTAATGTCCGAGCATGATGGAATGTCACGTGACTGAGCTATTAATAGAGTGGAAACGCATTGTCAATAGGAGAGTACTGTTATGGCCAGTCTGTTTCCCCCTCTACCAATCCCTTCATACGTCACCCCCCCTACCCTTCTCCGCTCCTGTCTCATTCCCCACCACCCATTCTGTGTTGGCCTTCTGTTGGGAATAAATCCCTCATGGCAGTGTTGATCTGTCTGATCAGGGTTTTTTTTCTTTGTTTATCCCGCAACAGCCTGCTACCCTTCGCCAAGCCAACAGGGAATTCACCCCCACACTCCTGAATGGTGAACATAGAGCTACTGGTCACTTCGACATGGCCAGCTGGACTTAACGCAGAATCTGTATCAATCAATTTAGTGAAGTGGCCGGAAAACCCTTATATATAAATATATAGATCTATATAGTGTGTGATAATGTTTTTGAGACGTTCACCTGTGGAGAAAAAAAAAAGCTATAAATAGATATCTTTGTGTATCTGCTATACAAAATAAAAATAGTGCTGAATGATAATAAGCTTCTTTTTTTTTTAAATGTATGATTTATTTTTTTTATTTTTTAGCGCTCCTTTAAAATTTTCTAGTCTGTCGTTGGGTCGTCTTCATGGTCCCTGATTCATGGTCCCTGATTCATGGTCCCTGATTCATATCCTGCCCGAACCCCCCTCCCTCCCTCCTCATGCGGGAGGTTTGCACTAGGGAGTTAGGAGCTATGGAGTTAGGAGCTAGGGAGTTAGGAGCTAGGGAGTTAGGAGCTAGGGAGTTAGGAGCTATGGATTTAGGAGCTAGGGAGTTAGGAGCTAGGGAGTTAGGAACTAGGGAGTTAGGAGCTAGGGAGTTAGGAGCTAGGAAGTAGATTTTCTTCAATTCTGAAGCGACGCCCGAAACATGTAACAATCTTTTAAGAAAAAAAAAAGCCTATTTAAGAGGAAGAACTCTTACTGTATCTCTCAGGAATGTAAAAGTTGTTTCCCTTTTTGATTAAAATAAATTAATTGTTAAAAGTTTCAACTTGATCGAGAATGGTGTAGGAGAAATAACGCGTACAATTATTTAAGGGGACACAAGCCAACATATTTCACCATATCTGCGTATACGAAGAGTTATTATTCCTTGTTGGTAAATAAGTAATTAATTAATAACCTGTACTTAGTTTACTCATTGTTTGTTTTACTGTTGTTGTTTTATTCATGCATTGTCTCCGCCAATGATTAATTGTGGAAAGTTTTAACTTGATGGGATAAATAACGTGCTCTAATGTTGTACCTGACAGACAGACAGAGGGAGTTGATAAAAGCTTCGTCAAAATATTTTACAACCATTAAACCTATCCAATCTGAGTCTCTGAGATTAGACTGCCCGGGGGGGGGGAGTAGTAGCCTACTTGGGGGCCGCCCACTCTACTGAATCATTACTTCGTAGATTCAAAAGGGTTGACCTAGACTTGACCCAGATACAGCTAGAGTAGTATTGACCAGTGCTGACCACTAACTGGTCACTACATACTTATCATCATTGGTTTTTTCTCTGTCACACTATTGTCTCTTTACTTCTCTGTGAAAACAAAAGTTGTTTTTTTTATTAACGTCCAGTGCACTTTTTTTTCTTCTTTTACCCATTGCCCCTCCCACCTTTTTTGTATCCCCAATCCGCCGCTATAAATATTGATGTAAATAAGATTGTGTATCCCACCACAACGAAGTCGTTGGCGCCGCCCTTGCACGTTTGTGTATCTAATCGCAAAACTAATTGTACGTTAGTGTCTGTGTGTCAGGAGGCAGGGGCGACCACTGGCCATAGAGAAGCTGTGTGGCACTTGACCTCTGGTGTGCCCCCTCCCTCCCACCCCCTCCTTTCTGCCAATAAGTAACACTTTTCTAGGTGAGCCCTGACTACTCACCTCCATGAGAAAGTCAATATGTCTAGGTAACCACCTGAGACTATTTATATCTCAAGATTTCACCTGACAGGTCACTGGACTCACTCTCTTATCTCTCTCTCTCTCTCTCTCTCTCTCTCTCTCTCTCTCACACACACACACACACACACACACACACACACACACACATAGAGTTGGTGGGTGTGTAGACGGAGTAATGTTGTCTAGC
Organism: Biomphalaria straminea; assembly: GCA_021533235.1. Lineage (NCBI taxonomy): Eukaryota > Metazoa > Mollusca > Gastropoda > Planorbidae > Biomphalaria > Biomphalaria straminea. The sequence continues at coordinate 11,952 of JADKLZ010006077.1, forward strand.
ATGGGAGTAGAATCTCTGGATAGTTTCCTTATCGCATTCTCCAACAGTTCGTCGCTCTTCTTGTTCAAGTAATTGTGGACATAGTGCATCTTATTGTGTGGTCACATTCAAAGATCTTGATTTGTGGATAACTGTTTTTTCATATTTCATCTACCTGTTTAAGTATGATTATTATTTGCATTTAGTTGGGTGACGTTTCTATAAACTATTACATCGCCGTAATTCGTTGTAGCAAAGAGCTCACATTGTTGGCAGTAATCCTCTTCGTTTTAAAGCTTCTTATCAATGGTTGACTCATTCGTTCCTTGTGAAACATAAACTAACTCTTTATATATTGAATTAACGTGCTCGCTTCTGACACCACTTGTTGGACTAAAAAGTTTGAGTTCTATATAAAAGCTAAAAAATAAATAAATAAAAAATCGTGCACATTTTATACTAATTTTAATAGCGATAATTGTGTTTACATTGATAAATGAACAATCTATTTTGATTTTAAAAAATTTATTGCATTTCTCAACGCCATTTTTTCTTAAGAAATCAAATAGCATGTAAAGTGTTGAATCTTTAGTCGTTCTTATTCATTCTCAGCCTTTTAATAAAATACCCAAGTTTTGTTTTGAAATGTTTTTATAAATTGTTCCGTTAACTTGTAAGAAACCTTTTTTATTTTGTTATTGTTCGACTGGGAATAGCAACAACTTGTGGTACGACCTGGCCGCCGCCTCGTGCGGTGATCGTGTGATACCGTTATAAAAAAATAAAGTGTAGGAGATAGCTAAACATAGAAACGGTGGATTCAACTGGACATAATAGACACACGATAGGAAATGTCGATAAGGTTTTAATGGGGGGGGGGGGGGGGAGGGAGACGTCGAGCTACGGACGTTAAGAACTAGATTTAGTGTTTGAGAGTTTCACTGCAAATCTTTGCTGTGTGTGTGTGTGGGTACATTTTATTCCAAGTGTGTGTGTGCTTCAAGTTTGAAATTTGTTGACGGCGTTCTTTGCGATGACATTTCTAGAGAAATGATAACTCCAAGGGCGGACCACTAGATTATGAAGATTTAGAGTTTATGAGAATCTATTTATATATATATTAGTTCGACTTTTTAAAGTTCTTACAATGCCGTACGATTGTAGTAAAAAAAAAAAAAGAGAATATTTTGTGACTTGTTTCAAGCCTGTAGGCCAAAATTTCTAGATAACTCGAAGTATTTGCTTGGTCTTATGAAAATCGTATCTAAAAAAAAATATGTTTATATAATTTCCAATTTTCCAGCTGTGATGTGAGGACGCGTTTGTTACACCTTCCGGAAGTGATCTACCCATCTGTAGATTCTTACTTTTGGTTGTGTCACGTGGTTCAAGTGCTGACCAAATAACAGCTTTCTAACCTTCGATTGTTTCGTTTCATTCTCTAAATTGTCGTCGTCTTTGAAATTTTAACCAAAATTGAACTTGGCGTATAAAGAAAGGATTTCCCGCCACTAATTGCTTTGAGTGCACCCGTACTGTTCATTAATTAAGAGAAGCACGAGCTTGTTTCAATGGAGTTCCTCACGTCTGCTCCCCTCCCGTGACGTGAGTTGGGTCACACCTGTTCCCTCTCCCCTTCACACACACACACCTTTCTGAAGTTGAATGTCTGTGTATAAGATCTGCTGATAAGTTTGTCTCAAAGAAATGTCTCTCTGCCTGGCATTTTCTTTTTAGAAATTTTGTTTACACATTTTGGCGCAGAGCGAGTTGGACATATCGTCTGCTGCAACATGGACTACTTTCGCTCTCATTTTTTTAAACTTTAGTCAGGAAGCTATTTCTTTAACGACGGATGTGACGATTACAACTCATTTAAATTCTCTACATAAGGCTTAGAGATTATTGTTGTAAAAGCTTTTTTTTTTTAGTTTTTTTTTTTTTCCGTTGTTACTTTTGCACATTTTTAAATCTCTAAAAATTTTCAAAAGTAGCGCGATTGGCTGCAAGTTGGCTTGAATACTTGTTGAATTAAATTATGTTTGTCATGTGATTTTGGATGTACATGTTGTCCATTCCTTTGATTCTACAATGAAGATTTTATCAATTCCACAAATATAAAAGCCGGCTGTTGTGCGGTACTCTTTTTTTCGAGGACTATTGCAGTGTAAATTTCAACACTAACTATACTGGATATTAGTGTCGCATGAATGACACTTTATTTTGTAAGTTTATGTACTAAAGAAGGTGTGCACGTGTCGACATATCTTTGGACATCTAATGGATTCTCTCGGCACCTCCTTCGGTGTTCCTTTGTGATGTCTTTCATTTCGTACCAAGAGATGAAAGGGCAGTGCACTTCTCTGACCTGCGACTGACCACAGCTGCGGTATCATGAAGCCAAGCAACAAGCCATGTGAACAGAGGCATCAGAGCACGGCCCCACATCGCTGGACGAAGCAACAATACAATATGTTGCAGGGCCGTGTTCCGCTGCCGACAGACACTCCCAAAGCGGACCTTCAGTGCAAATTGAAGTAAGAAAACTCTTTGTCTGCTTTTATATATAGATTTTTCAAATACAATATTTACATATTTCTATCTCAATTTCAAATGTTTAAATTATACTAAACATTGAAACTATTGTGGTCTAGATGTATCTTCATACGAAAAAAATGAAGATTTAATGCCTTACACACTTTTAATAAATCTGCGACATTGCCAGCTGACAAAATGACAAATGCCATTGGCAGGGATCCATACATAAGTCCCTTCAATACATGAACGTTTGATTGATTCTTTTCTTTGGTAGCCACATATCAGATCTACACTCCTCACCTGTCTTTAGACTTGTATTATATTGACATGAAAGAAAGTGTTTTTTTTTCTGTGACGCACTATACGTGTCTCTAGTTAGACTTTGCTATTGATTTCACTCTAGACATTTGTACATTGATGTTGGGCCAACATAATCATTAAGTCTTTAGTGAGGTGGCCATGGAATGGTCCAAAGTGTGCCGATGTGACATCCAAAGTGTGCCGATGTGACAAAACTCAAACCCAAACTCACTTTAGTGTGGACAAACTTAGTTGTAAAAAAAAAGTCTTATAAAATTTATTTTTAAAAAAAGGAAATATGCAAATAATTAATAAGTTTTCTTGTGTATAAAATGTTTGACCAGAAAAAAAAACACCATAATCTTTTGCCTTGGATAATTTCCAAATAATCAGTGTTTTTTTTTCATTTTAAATAAA
>JADKLZ010006078.1:0-16273 GCA_021533235.1 Biomphalaria straminea
GAGCCAGGACTTCAGATCAGAGGAGCCAGGACTTCAGATCAGAGGAGTCAGGACTTCAGATCAGAGGAGCCAGGACTTCAGAGGAGTACAGTCTTGGACGTCAATATCCAGTACAAACCGAATTTTATTTTTGGTAGAACTATATCTCTTAGATCTATTGCTTTGCATGCTAAAGCTGTAAATTGACTACACTAGAGTGGACTCAATTTAGATCTAGGTCAATCTGTGAAACATTGTCAATGTTTACTGTAGGACTTACAACTGACCACTTCCTCCCACATCGTGTCACTTCCCAATCGTGGTTTCATTCTGTAAGGAAAGTTTGTTTAGTCCGAGTGGTCAACACAAGGGTTAGCCAGATTTAGCCACATCTGACTGTGCACAGATAGTCTAAGGAAAAAAAAAAGTTTTTAAAACTATAAGAATTAAGTTTAAGAATTATTTTTAATCGGTTGAAACAAAAGGATGAATAACGGAAATATGAGGTCTCTGAGAAGTGAGTTATAAATGTATGAATTACTTGCCCCTGTAGTTCCGCTCCACTTTGCTCAGTGAATGTGCGCCACGAACTTAGCTTTGCTTTTAAATGTTCGTGTGCGCGCGCTCAGAACGTGTTTTAAGCAAGAGGCGTGATTAATGCTATTTCAAAGCAAGCTGTAAACCCATTCTTTGAATAATACAATCTACATGTATCTCTTCTACATTGTTACAATCTACATTTATACAAGCAAACATCTTGGGAATTACGGTTAACAAAATCAGTGCAAGATGTGTGTATATAAATAATGAGTTTTGTTATTGTTACATCTTATGATAGAGAAGCGAGTTTTAATGTAAACAATCGAGGTAATTGTTGATTTTTTTCAACGCCTAACGTACTGACCTCCTGTCTGGTTAAGTGTCTGGCTAGGTGTCTATCTGTGTCTTTGTGTCTAGAGAGATATAACTAAAAAAAAAGGTGGACAGTCCTGGCTTCTAGGTGGTACTCATATAGGTCACTTTGTTTATGATTTTCTTTAAGTGTCGAGACCTAAAGACACTGACTGACCAAGCATTGACTGACTGACCAGGCATTGACTGAATGACTAAGCTACCTGACACGTGTACTGACATTGCTACCTGGCACGTGTACTGACATTGCTACCTGACACGTGTACTGACGTTGCTACCTGACACCAGTACTTTAAAAATCATTATCAATTATACGGTAGCTCAAGGCGGTCGTTGACTTACTAACAGAGAATGTCAGCGATGTTCTCAGCGGGTCTCTCTATTGTTTTTTTTTTAACTTATACACACATTCAATGACACTGTACACACTCATTGTGACATCTCGCGCGCCGTGTGACAGTGTACTTAGAGTGTGACAAGAATAATGGATAAGTAATTAATAGTGCAATAAACAACAATGGAACTGGAACAATTCAAATTAAGTATAACCAGTTCTACATCATGAAACAATCTTTAATAGAGAGCAATAGTTGGAATTTCTATGTTGACCCTGGATTTCTTATCGTTCTAACTAAAAATTACATAATATATGTATCTTTAAGAAATATTTAAATATGCATTCACATATATATCAAGTAAATTATAATATCTTCATCCTTGCATTAAATAGTTATAATCCATTAGAAAAATCGCCATTTTATCCGATATTCCAGTACTAACATGTTATACAGAGACTTTTTATTGCGAAAAGTATTTTTGCAACATCCAATGTACATATACAGCATAGCCTTTATTGTTTTAAAAAATGTTATCAAATAGGTGATCAACAATTTCTTTTTTTTTTTTTCTATTTCCAGTGTTGGTAGATTAAGCAGCGCCGGACCTGACAAAAACATTTCATCTCGAGGGCATTCTGCCTCCTCAGATCCGCCTTGGGGGAATCCATCAGACCCCAGGCGGGCCTACTCTCATGACAACAGTGGCCGCCACCCCGATTCCCAGTACTCTAGTGGACAGTCTCAGTGGAGTAAAAAATACAGTGCTGAGATTAACAGAAGGAAATCCGATGGCCAGAACTTGTCCGCCGGCCTCAGCTACAGCCAGCAGCAACACCAGCAGAGGCAGCTTCTTCTGTCAATGAAATCCTCGCCAAATTTAGCCAAGTCCGATGGAAGTGAAGGCGCCCACGAATCTGTTATTTCACCCAAAGGTACAGCCTATCTTTCTGCCAAGTCCAGTCCAAATATCTTTGACGAAGTCGGACTGCACGATGCCGACTCGAGGGCACATTCTCTGGGCATGCTGCGCTCGTCTTCGGATTTCAGTATGAAGCATGGTGGCGGTGTTGGCAGCAGTAGCAGGATGTATAGCCAGGACTATTACAACTTGGATAACACTTCCCGGCAGCACGCGAGGCGCTCTCTGCCCTCGCACACCCTCCTCCACAAGTATCAGCCAGACTACGAGAACGTCACTCTCCTGGGCAGTGAGCTCGGCAGTGAGAAGATCTCCGAGATCATTGACATTGACGAGGTGACTGGCAGAGACAGCAATCCACAGACTCCGGATGTTAAAACCATCAACCCGTTCGGTGGCGCTGGCCTCCCCACGAGGGACCCTTCGAGCCTCAAGTACATTAAGGTGAACCAGAACCATGAGAAGTATCCCTCGTGGCCAGTCACCAAACCCAGCGGCGCCTCCGAGGAGACGCAGCCCATCAATACCCGAGCCCAGTCCATGACGGACAACACCAACACTAGCAAAGAGTTTCCACAGAAACAGAGGCTCGCCTACACGCCCGGTCTCAGGCCCTTGGCGGAGAAGAACAGTCCAGTGGCCGAGCGAAAGGCCGAGGGAAGGAATACGAGTGACCCAGGCATGAAGTCAGAGTTTGTCTATGACAAAGTTGGGCGAGTTGTTCGCAGGAACAACGATGCAGTGGAGCACAGGTTTGAAGATTTTTACAACAACTCTCAGCCAGGTTATCCACCACCCAAAATGGACCCCGACGGACATAATATTGGGGATAAAGAGTATAATGCCCCATCGCCGCCTGAGAGAGAAGGCAAAGGATTAGACTCTCAGGATCTTTCCTCCAGACTGACTGGCTCCAATGACCAGAGTAGGTATCATTGGGGGCATTATAATCGACCAAGCAGCACACAACAGCCATCTTCAAATACTTATTTGGAAGGCCGCATTAGTGGGTTGAATCTTCGACCTTCCAATTTAAATTTAAACTTTGATAAACAGAATGTAGACACTGGGACCAGTCCTTTAGACCAAGGCTCGCCCTTGAATTACAAAGACGTGAGGTCGAATTCTCAAGGTGACACAAACTATTCGTTGCAACTACAGCAACAGCAAAGTAGGCCAAGGTCGTGGCATGATCCTTTCAAAGGATCTCCTCTACAAAGCTGGCAGGAGAAGAACTCACCACACGAGAACAGGCAGCAGTCTCCTAGCACACCATCCTCCCAAGCTTCAGCGAGGGCCAGGCAAAGAGATTCTTACGAGAGGCCCAGCCCCAGTGGCGAGAGGGATGTGAGCAAAGCCTATATTGTGAAATCAACTCCCTACTACAACACTAGCACCCAGACCGAATCTGTGCCTTATGCAATCAAACTGTCCAACCCTGCAGCAGCCTCAGCCAAACTTCGCAATGCCGAGATTCAGGTGGGAGAATACGGCACGCAGACCTCTCCGAAGACTCCCGAGGATCAGAAAAAGATGTTTGAGGAAAAGTCTATTCAGGCCAGGATGTCTCGAGATTTCCAGAACTCGGAAGTGGACAAGAAACTCAGTGCCTACGAAGCAACAAAAAGCAACGAAACTATGTTCAATTTCTTACCTAGCTTTAACAAATCTACGTTCACTGACATTCAGAACATCCACGCCAAATATGCCACGGACGAAAGTCCAGATATGAACGCCAACAGTGAACATCACGCCAACTCTGCCCCAGCCTTTGACAACAGTGTCTCCTTGCTGAGAAAACTGTCGGAGGAATTTTACGGCACCAAGCTGGACATGGCTGGAGACAAACGCATCACTTCGTTACAGGAACAGTCACCAAAGTTTGAGATTTCGGGGAGTTCCTCCTCAGTTTTGCAGCAGCCTGGGCTTCGGGAGGCAGAGTCTTACAGCAGTGTAGTCATCCATCATGACGAAACTGGCGGTCTCTTTGGCCGAGAAGAATACGGATCAGTATCCAGCATCGCAGATTCTTCTAGAACTGAAAACTCGTATCCATTCCTTGATGTTAGTCAGAAAAACGACGGAGGTCATATAAAAGGGAGGCGAAGTCTGGATCCTGTGTTTTTGAATCAGAAAAATAGACCTCAAAGTATGGATGTAAGGTCATCGGGGTCAAATTTTCATAGAGAGTTGAGCTCCCCTGCAATGTCAAGCTATCCCAGCAGCACTTCAAATACTTCCACGTCCAAGTCTTATTATGTATTACCCCACAGTGCTAGCGGTTCGGATCTTTCGGGGATTTCCAATCGCAAGAGTTCCTCTTCTGAGTCTAGATCTTCACTAGGCAGACCGTTCAGTAGTCTAACAGAGTCTAGTGTAAACCTGAACTCAAACGAGCAGACTCTTACCACATCGCTGCAGCCCAAAGCTGTCTCGCAGTCTGGACCTGAAGACGGTAAAAAGAAGCGTAGTGATTCTGATTCTGTGTTCATTTCGGCCGATGACGATCTATCGGATTACCAGTTCAATAGGAAGCCATCACTCAGAAAGGCTTACGGTATTTACGATGAGACAGAAAGGCTTATATCTCAATCGTCATCTTCCTCAGCCAAGTCTGTGAACAAAGGGAACGATCCTCCTCGATCCTCTCAGGACGCTGGGAGCTCATCCAATGTCTATGTTCCCATGTCTCGTGGAATGAAGTTTTCAGAGTCTCAAACACTCGGGCTGATTCAGGAGGAAGGCGATAACCCCAATCTGCATTCAGACAACAGCGGGGTGTCATCCTCTCTGTCCAGTTGGAGTCAATCTGCTGGGCGCCAGCAGGAACCACCAAAGTACTCCTGGCAGAGTGAGTCGTGGCTCAAGAGCCAGGCTGATCTGGTCAAGGGCACAAATCTAAAGAGAACAATATCAGAACAAATACCCGTGGTCAAACACACAGCCACTGCATTTTCTAGCTATGACACGGACAGTGGTCAGTTTCGCATTACAGATAAACCTAACAGTGTATTTCCAGGACCTTCACCTACCAACTTTGACTACAAATCATCTGACCTCAACACTGGTCACTTAAGAACTCACTCTGAAGATCTGAGCCAACTAAATGAGCCGAATTTAAGGAAACTCCAGCAGCAAGCCCTGCTCTCCTTTATCCAACGAAAGACACACGCCGGTGACAATCACTCCAGAGACTTCTCCACAGATTCTTCTATGTACGAGTCGATAGAGGGCAATAGTAGCGAGTCGGTCGCTGACATCATCTCCAAGGCCAATGAGAATTTGGCCAAGAGTGCCCAGCGTGTGGACAGCATCCGCAGGTCCAACTCCACCTCCTCCCGCAGCTCGGACTACATGGAGATGACCAAGTATGACCGGATGCGTAGGGAAACGGAATGGAGCAAGCTGAGGTCCTCGGGTTCTCTGAGATACGGCCCCGATGATGAAAGGAGATCCAGGAGCTCTTTCGCCTCAGAGAATCATTATGAGGATATCAGCATTTTCTCTCCTTCTACTCGTGACTCTCTGGCTGAATCTGTGGATATTGTAAGTAGAGTCATGTATTTTAGAAGTATTTCATAATGTGTCCTTCCTATAGGAGGGGGTAGTCATTGGGTATAACTATATAGACCCAAATTTATGTTCTAAAAGTGGTAGGGTCATGATGCCACATTTAAACTTATATGAGTTGGTGATACAATTCTACATTGGAAGGCTCATATGCCATTTTGCTGTATGGGTTAGGTCTTTTAGGCTCCCAAGTACAAGTTATTACCAAAGCAGCTCAATGGGAAGAAATCACATTGGCTGGAACTTATAGCAAAGTCCACTCAAGAAATAAAGAGAACTTCCCTTTCAAATATAGGGCAGAATATGTTTAAAAGGTCATCCGTTCCTCTGGCCTATGGTTAACGAGGGTGTCTGGAAGACAGCACAACGACCAACCGCCTTAACTTTTCCCTCTCTCTCTATATATATATATATGTCAGGTACCCATTAGAGTTTGGCGGACTCAGAGGAGCCCAGAGATCCCGAAACTAAAAATCACAGTCTTTAGCGAGATTTGAACGGTTTTAAAGCCAACGCTTAACCAGCCATGAAATGCAAGTGACTTGCTGTTTGCATCTTTAAATTTACCAGTCAGTGTTACAATTTACAATGTTTCATTCTATAATGACCAGTTTTAATGCGAAGTGTCAATTCAGTTTATGTGTTATAATCAAAATACATATTGTATACATTTGTAAGTATTCGATAATTTAAAAAAAAAAAATCAAAAACAAAAAAAAAAATAAAAATGTAAAGGTTCCATTTCTGGATGGCTAGGAAGTACAGCCACATCGAGAGAGTTCAAAGGTGATAGGTCATAGTGATGGTCACAGGCTGTATAGACCAGAATGCAAACTGTTAAAATCATCATCCTGTAACAGTACAGACATCAGTAAAAGATGTATTGTACCATCATTCTTAGAGATTAAACAAAAGTTATAGACATAAAATAAAGTACACACAATTGCAATTCACAAATTTTCATTTAATATAACTCTCTTAGTGGCCAGTCTATATTTAATATCAGGTGGCCGAGCCTTGCTCGGTTAAATAATTTATACTAAGAAAGGTAATATACTACTGCTACTGGCGCTACAGCCCATGGAAAGATATGGCCTGCTCTTACACATCCCTCCATTCATATATCTCCTGGACCTTTCGTCACCACGCCCTAACGGTAACCCCAAGTTTAGATATCTTGTTTAGTGTGAGAAAGTAAGGAGCAGTAGAGCAGCTGTGTAATCACCATTTCCTTTGTTTTGGTACGGGACATTAGACACTGAAGCATGAACACATGGTCATAATTTTACCAGCAAAATTATAATTATAATAAGGCTTGACATCAAATCCGAAGGAATCTACACCGCTCTACGCAATTAAAGTGTAAACAATTTATTATTTATTTATTAAGCACTTAAAACGCAATAACTAATCATACATCGGTACATTTAATTTCATTACTTTCCTTCCATAGTTCTATAATAAATCAATCTTCAATAAGATGGTGCGCAAATGTTTAATTAGGTCCATTGATACTTTAAAACTCGTTCTTGTTTGCATTGTAGTAAGGTAAGCTTAGTGACGTAAGCAGCGTTTTTCCCGTTTACGTCATGGAAAACTTTCATTCATAAATTTTCCATTTCATTCATAAATTATTCTGACCAAAATTAAATTGAGACATTTTCATATCGAAATAACGGTCGAACTCGAGTTTTCCCGATGTGGCCAATGAGTTCAGAATTTTTTTCTCACTAATACGCACATACCTTGAAATTTTAAAGAAAATCGTTAGAGCCGTTTTCGAAATAAAATTTATAAATAAATATATATATATACAAGAATTGCTCGCTTAAGAGTATAGGATATATGTCTATGTGTAGAGCGGAAGTTAGCTGATAGCTATGACTTCATCACGGGAGATAATGCACCTGTTGTTTTCCCCTCAGTAGCAAAGATATAACATGAATTATATCCCTTGACATGCTTGATATGTTGTTGTTTTTTTTTACTTATACTAAGTTATACCTATGTTTTAACATGTAGACTCGTTGGGCTCTGCCAATGTTAAGACAATGTAATTATTATGGTTATAGGTGATTTGTTTAAATAATATTTGACTTGTTTGTTCATGTTTGCCTAATTTTTCAACAACTTTCATTTCTATTTCTTTCTCTTTGTCTCCTTGTGAGCACAGATTTCTAACCATTGTTCCTATTTTTTTTTTTTTCAAACAGACTGTGGATACAAGAAACTCTGAGTAAGTATTAATGTGTTAATCGTGTTTACATCACGTGGTCTGCATCACGTGGTAGTCATACATTCAAATTACCTCCTCCATCTTGCACGAGTATCCGCAGCTCCTGCGTAACGTATCTCCTGTATGGGAGCTACGAGGCACTACGCAGAACAGCTGAGTTTCTAACAATGGCTTTACGAGGGGATTAACCCTTCCAATCTTGCAACCAATCTCAGTTTATCTGTTATCTTGTGCTGATTTATTGTTGGTCGTGTGGTATTGTCTTTAGCCATCGTCTCGAAGGAACCGGGTTCAATCCCTGCCAGCCGTTATCCCCTATCGTCCTGCTAGGTTAGGATGTAAATATCTTCAAGGAACAAGCGAAACCTTTCAAACCAAACACAGCGTCTTTTAACTCACGGGCCTGAGATAAAAACAAGTCTAGTTTGTGTTGGGTTTATATTTAGTGTTGTGGTGAATATACATATATAGTCTAGTCTCTATGTATAATGGCAATATATATAAGATGCATGCATTATGTAATAGTAGTTACGAGACAATTCCACCTATGCCCTCCAGACTTTTATTTGCAGTACTAGATTATGAGGCGCGGTGGCTGAGCGGTAAAGTGCTTGGCTTCTGAATCAGGGGTCCCGGGTTCGAATCCTGGTGAAGGCTGGGATTTTATTTTGGGATCCTTGGGCGCCTCTGAGTCCACCCAGCTCTAATGGTACCTGACATAAGTTGGGGAAAAGTAAAGGCAGGTGGTCGTTTTGCTGGCCACATTACCACCCTCGTTAACCGTAGGCCACAGAATCAGATGACCTTTACATCATCTGCCCTTGAGACCACAAGGTCTGAAAGGGGAACTTTACTTTTTTTTATTACTTTTACTAGATTATGATAGTTAAGCTGGAAAGACAAGTCATAATCATCTTTTAGGAAATTTGTATAAGGATTGTGCATTACACCTAACAATACATTACAAGATATCAAACTGTAACAGACACAGTAGACGGGCCATACCACAGTTTCACTTCACTATGTTACTAGACTTGATCACCTTTTGGCTCATTCTTGTTCCACTCTCTACTTTCTTTGTGTCCAGGTCTGGCATTGTGACCCAGATTCCAAACGCTATCAAAGAGCCCGGAAAAAATGTTACAAAAAAAAAGTTTTTTTTTTCTCGTTATTTTTTTTTAAAGAGTTGTTTTTTCTTTTTCTTTCTTTCTCTCGTGTGGTTGTGTTTCTCTCTTGACCTACTTTTGTTGTCCCAGATCTGCTGTAGCTTCTTGGACTCTGCTGGCCCCCAGACTCACCACATTCTTTGCATTCTTGCAGGATTGTCAGGTAGGGTGTGGAGAGTCTACGGTAATTCTTACATTACTGTAAAAGTCTATCATATGATTTGTAACACTGGATAAATCATACATTTATGCAGCAAACTGTTCACCATATATAAGATATATGCGTTTGTTGTTTGATTTTAATTCAACTTAAGAGGAAATCTCACAAACACATTGCTGTTGCATTGCCTGGCAGTTTTACTCTGTCATGAATTGTTTTATCTGATTAATGATAAGATTTATCTCCCTTACTCCTTATTCAAGAAAAGCTTTCCTATTCTGTTCAATTTTTTAAAACAGTTACTTCCCTTGTCTGAATAAAGTTCTAATAAAAGAACTGCCTCTATTATGCCTCTGTTTCTCTCTGTTCTGCTCCCCCCACCCCCAGCCCTTATTCCCAGTAGAACTGACTCACTCTGTCTTGTTTACTATTGAAATCCTCCAAGTGGCAGCCAGTTGTTGCTATCGGTCAAAACATACTCCCTTTCACTCACACAACCCCCCCCCCGCACACACATCACATAACTCACACTGCCCCTTCCTTACACAACACACTCGTACTCACACAAACATGTGTTATTTGTGGTGTGTACATTATCACCATGTGTGCATCTATCCACAAACGCATGCGTGTGTGTTTGTGTGTTTGCCCTAAGCCTTGGTATTACTCACAGTTCTAAACAAAATGCCTTGAAGCCAATTGAAATGTTCCCAACACGTTCCCCCCCCCACACACACACACACGGTCCACCTTATGATATATGCAGCAGGTTTACTACAGGATGTACACACTAGATCCACCACAGGATGTACACAGCTCAGTTTATCTCTGGTTGAAAGTGAATGTTTGTTTTTTTTATTCATTAAAATTAATTTTTTTCCCGTTACTTCTTAAAACGTGAGTTGAACGTCTACGATGTAAGTACTCATCTTATTTACATGTGTATCACTGCTGACTGTTTCATAACCATATCATATGACTCAATGACCGCCATTAACACTGTGCCTCGGTCTAATAACCTATCGATCCCTTCTGTCCTTTGGTCTAGCCTTCTGTCAGGGAACTCTGGGTTCTTAAAGGGACATTCAACAACATCTACTGACATTCGTACAAATGTTCCTTCTTCCTTAGTCCATCGGAGAATAGAATGGGTTGCCTGAATCAGCCAGGAAAACCAACGACTTAGCAGAGTTTAAGTCATTGGTTAACATGCATGACTAGATTGACGCTTGCAATGCGTAAGACGTAATTATATTTTTTAAACTAGAGTCTGTAATAGATCAGTTTCAATTCCAGAGTCAATTCGCATGCACTGTAGTATCTGACTTTGTGGTATGCAGACCTAGGATCTGATGTTATTAATGTCCGAGCATGATGGAATGTCACGTGACTGAGCTATTAATAGAGTGGAAACGCATTGTCAATAGGAGAGTACTGTTATGGCCAGTCTGTTTCCCCCTCTACCAATCCCTTCATACGTCACCCCCCCTACCCTTCTCCGCTCCTGTCTCATTCCCCACCACCCATTCTGTGTTGGCCTTCTGTTGGGAATAAATCCCTCATGGCAGTGTTGATCTGTCTGGTCAGGTTTTTTTTTTCTTTGTTTATCCCGCAACCGCCTGCTACCCTTCGCCAAGCCAACAGGGAATTCCCCCCCACACTCCAGAATGGTGAACATAGAGCTACTGGTCACTTCGATATGGCCAGCTGGACTTAACGCAGAATCTGTATCAATCACTTAATTTAGTGAAGTGGCCGGAAAACCCTTATATATAAATATATAGATCTATATAGTGTGTGATAATGTTTTTGAGACGTTCACCTGTGGAGAAAAAAAAGCTATAAATAGATATCTTTGTGTATCTGCTATACAAAATAAAAATAGTGCTGAATGATAATAAGCTTCTTTTTTTTTTTTAATGTATGATTTTTTTATTTTTTTATTTTTTAGCGCTCTTTTAAAATTTTCTAGTCTGTTGTTGGGTCGTCTTCATGGTCCCTGATTCGTGGTCCCTGATTCGTGGTCCCTGATTCATGGTCCCTGATTCATATCCTGCCCGAAACCCCCCACTCCCTCCATCCTCCTGCGGGAGGTTTGCACTATGGAGTTAGGAGCTAGGGAGTTAGGAACTAGGGAGCTAGGGAGTTAGGAGCTAGGAAGTAGATTTTCGTCAATTCTGAAGCGACGCCCGAAACATGTAACAATCTTTTAAGAAGAAAAAAAGCCTATTTAAGAGGAAGAACTCTTACTGTATCTCTCAGGAATGTAAAAGTTGTTTCCCTTTTTGATTAAAAAAATTAATTGTTAAAAGTTTCAACTTGATCGAGAATGGTGTAGGAGAAATAACGCGTACAATTATTTAAGGGGACATAAGCCAACATATTTGACCATATCTGCGAATACGAAGTGTTATTATTCCTTGTTGGTATATAAGTAAATAATTAATAACCTGTAATTAGTGTACTCATTGTTTGTTTTACTGTTGTTGTTTTATTCATGTATTGTCTCCGCCAATGATTAATTGTGGAAAGTTTCAACTGGATGGGATAAATCACGTGCTCTAATGTTTGACCTGACAGACAGACAGAGGGAGTTGATAAAAGCTTCGTAAAAATATTTTACAACCATTAAACCTATCCAATCTGAGTCTCTGAGATTAGACTGCCCGGGGGGGGGGAGTAGTAGCCTACTTGGGGGCCGCCCACTCTACTGAATCATTACTTCGTAGATTCAAAAGGGTTGACCTAGACTTGACCCAGATACAGCTAGAGTAGTATTGACCAGTGCTGACCACTAACTGGTCACTACATACTTATCATCATTGGTTTTTTCTCTGTCACACTATTGTCTCTTTACTTCTCTGTGAAAACAAAATTTGTTTTTTTTTTATTAACGTCCAGTGCAATTTTTTTTCTTCTTTTACCCATTGCGAGGGCGCGGTGGCTGAGCGGTAAAGCGCTTGGCTTCCGTACTGGAGGTCCCGGGTTCGAATCCTGGTGAAGACTGGGATTTTTATTTCGTGATTTTCAGGCGCCCTTGAGTCCACCCAGCTCTAATGGGTACCTGACATTAGTTGGGGAAAAGTAAAGGCGGTTGGTCGTTGTGCTGGCCACATGACACCCTCGTTAACCGTAGGCCACAGAATCAGATGACCTTTACATCATCTGCCCTATAGACCACAAGGTCGGAAAGGGGAACTTTACTTTTTAACTTTTTACCCATTGCCCCTCCCACCTTTTTTGTATCCCCAATCCGCCGCTATAAATATTGATGTAAATAAGATTGTGTATCCCACCACAACGAAGTCGTTGGCGCCGCCCTTGCACGTTTGTGTATCTAATCGCAAAACTAATTGTACGTTAGTGTCTGTGTGTCAGGAGGCAGGGGCGACCACTGGCCATAGAGAAGCTGTGTGGCACTTGACCTCTGGTGTGCCCCCTCCCTCCCACCCCCTCCTTTCTGCCAATAAGTAACACTTTTCTAGGTGAGCCCTGACTACTCACCTCCATGAGAAAGTCAATATGTCTAGGTAACCACCTGAGACTATTTATATCTCAAGATTTCACCTGACAGGTCACTGGACTCACTCTCTTATCTCTCTCTCTCTCTCTCTCTCTCTCTCTCTCTCTCTCACACACACACACACACACACACACACACACACACACACATAGAGTTGGTGGGTGTGTAGACGGAGTAATGTTGTCTAGCATGGGAGTAGAATCTCTGGATAGTTTCCTTATCGCATTCTCCAACAGTTCGTCGCTCTTCTTGTTCAAGTAATTGTGGACATAGTGCATCTTATTGTGTGGTCACATTCAAAGATCTTGATTTGTGGATAACTGTTTTTTCATATTTCATCTACCTGTTTAAGTATGATTATTATTTGCATTTAGTTGGGTGACGTTTCTATAAACTATTACATCGCCGTAATTCGTTGTAGCAAAGAGCTCACATTGTTGGCAGTAATCCTCTTCGTTTTAAAGCTTCTTATCAATGGTTGACTCATTCGTTCCTTGTGAAACATAAACTAACTCTTTATATATTGAATTAACGTGCTCGCTTCTGACACCACTTGTTGGACTAAAAAGTTTGAGTTCTATATAAAAGCTAAAAAATAAATAAATAAAAAATCGTGCACATTTTATACTAATTTTAATAGCGATAATTGTGTTTACATTGATAAATGAACAATCTATTTTGATTTTAAAAAATTTATTGCATTTCTCAACGCCATTTTTTCTTAAGAAATCAAATAGCATGTAAAGTGTTGAATCTTTAGTCGTTCTTATTCATTCTCAGCCTTTTAATAAAATACCCAAGTTTTGTTTTGAAATGTTTTTATAAATTGTTCCGTTAACTTGTAAGAAACCTTTTTTATTTTGTTATTGTTCGACTGGGAATAGCAACAACTTGTGGTACGACCTGGCCGCCGCCTCGTGCGGTGATCGTGTGATACCGTTATAAAAAAATAAAGTGTAGGAGATAGCTAAACATAGAAACGGTGGATTCAACTGGACATAATAGACACACGATAGGAAATGTCGATAAGGTTTTAATGGGGGGGGGGGGGGGGAGGGAGACGTCGAGCTACGGACGTTAAGAACTAGATTTAGTGTTTGAGAGTTTCACTGCAAATCTTTGCTGTGTGTGTGTGTAGGTACATTTTATTCCAAGTGTGTGTGTGCTTCAAGTTTGAAATTTGTTGACGGCGTTCTTTGCGATGACATTTCTAGAGAAATGATAACTCCAAGGGCGGACCACTAGATTATGAAGATTTAGAGTTTATGAGAATCTATTTATATATATATTAGTTCGACTTTTTAAAGTTCTTACAATGCCGTACGATTGTAGTAAAAAAAAAAAAAGAGAATATTTTGTGACTTGTTTCAAGCCTGTAGGCCAAAATTTCTAGATAACTCGAAGTATTTGCTTGGTCTTATGAAAATCGTATCTAAAAAAAAATATGTTTATATAATTTCCAATTTTCCAGCTGTGATGTGAGGACGCGTTTGTTACACCTCCCGGAAGTGATCTACCCATCTGTAGATTCTTACTTTTGGTTGTGTCACGTGGTTCAAGTGCTGACCAAATAACACCTTTCTAACCTTGGATTGTTTCGTTTCATTCTTAGCCCGACTTTTAAAGTTTTCATGAAATGAATTGATATATTTTCTAAATTGTCGTCTTCTTTGAAATTTTAACCAAAATTGAACTTGGCGTATAAAGAAAGGATTTCCCGCCACTAATTGCTTTGAGTGCACCCGTACTGTTCATTAATTAAGAGAAGCACGAGCTTGTTTCAATGGAGTTCCTCACGTCTGCTCCCCTCCCGTGACGTGAGTTGGGTCACACCTGTTCCCTCCCCCCTTCACACACACACACCTTTCTGAAGTTGAATGTCTGTGTATAAGATCTGCTGATAAGTTTGTCTCAAAGAAATGTCTCTCTGCCTGGCATTTTCTTTTTAGAAATTTTGTTTACACATTTTGGCGCAGAGCGAGTTTGTTGGACATATCGTCTGCTGCAACATGGACTACTTTCGCTCTCATTTTTTTAAACTTTAGTCAGGAAGCTATTTCTTTAACGACGGATGTGACGATTACAACTCATTTAAATTGTCTACATAAGGATTAGAGATTATTGTTGTAAAAGCTTTTTTTTTTTAGTTTTTTTTTTTTTCCGTTGTTACTTTTGCACATTTTTAAATCTCTAAAAATTTTCAAAAGTAGCGCTATTGGCTGCAAGTTGGCTTGAATACTTGTTGAATTAAATTATGTTTGTCATGTGATTTTGGATGTACATGTTGTCCATTCCTTTGATTCTACAATGAAGATTTTTTTCAATTCCACAAATATAAAAGCCGGCTGTTGTGCGGTACTCTTTTTTTCGAGGACTATTGCAGTGTAAATTTCAACATTAAATATACTGGATATTAGTGTCGCATGAATGACACTTTATTTTGTAAGTTTATGTACTAAAGAAGGTGTGCACGTGTCGACATATCTTTGGACATCTAATGGATTCTCTCGGCATCTCCTTCGGTGTTCCTTTGTGATGTCTTTCATTTCGTACCAAGAGATGAAAGGGCAGTGCACTTCTCTGACCTGCGACTGACCACAGCTGCGGTATCATGAAGCCAAGCAACAAGCCATGTGAACAGAGGCATCAGAGCACGGCCCCACATCGCTGGACGAAGCAACAATACAATATGTTGCAGGGCCGTGTTCCGCTGCCGACAGACACTCCCAAAGCGGACCTTCAGTGCAAATTGAAGTAAGAAAACTCTTTGTCTGCTTTTATATATAGATTTTTCAAATACAATTTCAACATATTTCTATCTCAATTTCAAATGTTTAAATTATACTAAACATTGAAACTATTGTGGTCTAGATGTATCTTCATACGAAAAAAATGAAGATTTAATGCCTTACACACTTTTAATAAATCTGCGACATTGCCAGCTGACAAAATGACAAATGCCATTGGCAGGAATCCATACATAAGTCCCTTCAATACATGAACGTTTGATTGATTCTTTTCTTTGGTAGCCACATATCAGATCTACATTCCTCACCTGTCTTTAGACTTGTATTATATTGACATGAAAGAAAGTGTTTTTTTTCCGTGACGCACTATACGTGTCTCTAGTTAGACTTTGCTATTGATTTCACTCTAGACATTTGTACATTGATGTTGGGTCAACATAATCATTAAGTCTTTAGTGAGGTGGCCATGGAATGGTCCAAAGTGTGCCGATGTGACATCCAAAGTGTGCCGATGTGACAAAACTCAAACCCAAACTCACTTTAGTGTGGACAAACTTAGTTGTAAAAAAAAGTCTTATAAAATTTATTTTAAAAAAAAGGAAATATGCAAATAATTAATAAGTTTTCTTGTGTATAAAATGTTTGACCAGAAAAAAAAACACCATAATCTTTTGCCTTGGATAATTTCCAAATAATCAGTGTTTTTTTTTCATTTTAAATAAA
>JADKLZ010006086.1:0-18678 GCA_021533235.1 Biomphalaria straminea
TCAATCATAAAAGCATTTAATACTGTAGTAAACAATAGCAGCAGGAAATCGAAAAGCTGTGGGTAGTCACGTGATTATGATTTATTGATTACAATGACGTATTAAATGTTTATTCCAGTCATAACAGTATTTCAATGACTTATAAACTGTGACGCCATTGTCTCATCTTCAACGCAGGGCACACACACACATACACACACACATATTCTATCACCTCAACACATAACACTCTCTTATCAACACCATAACCCTTACCCCCCACACGCATATATAACAAAATAACTATAACATTATCACAGCATCGTTAGAACCTAATGTAAATATTATCATAATATTATTACAACAACAAACAGCCAAGTTATAACTTGATTGCAACACCATACAAAAAAAATATCAACCTCATCACATCGTCATCTACAACTCAACATCATCTAATAGTTAAATTTTTGTTGCTGTTTTTTTTTTCATTGCGAACCTCAATGGACCTCATTCACCAATCGTAAAACAAACAACATTTAGTGATTCTCTATATTCTATCCAAAGTATTTCGCCCATCATGGGTGTCACGTGATACGTATTTTTGATTGTTTTTATCAATATTATGACGTGGCTAAATGTGTTTAAACAACTCAAAAAGTAAAGTCGTATTACAAGGAGAACACTCACGGGAATTAAGGATTAAACAAGGATTAAGACAAGGCGACTCACTTTCTTGCATGCTTTTCAATCTGACACTGGAGAGAGTTATAAGAAATATACATATAAACACAAGGGGAACTATTACTAACTACTTCAGGAGAGAAAACATGGGTCCGCAACCAACAGGGACAATATACAGCCACCCTCTACAATGCTTATGCTGATGACATCGCCTTATTGAGTAAAGAAACCTCTGACATCGCTAGAGCCTTCACACAACTAGAAGAAGCATCTTGACAAGCAGGACTTGAGGTCAAGGACAGTAAATCAAGTACAGCACAATGATAAGAGACAAACAGAGGTACAATTCATCAAAATCAAAGAACACACATTTGAAAATGTCCAAACTTTCAAATATCTAGGAAGTACAATTGATTTCAAAAAATGACATACTAACCGAAATAAAGGAAAGAATAACATGAGGCAACAGAGCATTTTATAGCACCCATCATTTACTCAAGAGCAAAACAATCTCAAGGAAAACCAAGAAAATAATATACAAAACCATAATAAGACCAGCAGCGATGTATGGAAGTGAGACCTGGACACTGACCAAGACATCTGAAAATTTACTCAATACTTGGGAACGAAACATTCTAAGGAAAATCTATTGTGCCATACAGGATGAAACAGGGTGGAGGACACGCATTAACCATGAGATCTATCAACTGTATGAGGACCCACCAATAGTGACCGAAATAAAAAGGAACAGACTACGTTGGGCAGGTCACCTTGAAAGAATGACAGATAACAGGGGAGCGAAGATCGTATACCGACAAAAACCAAAAGGCATGCGACCCAAAGGCAGACCCCGAATGCGTTGGATTGATGATGTGGAAGCAGATCTGCAACAGCTTAGGGTTAGGGCGTGGAGACGAAAGGCCCAGGAGATATCTGAATGGAAGGATGTTTACAAGCAGGCCAGAGCCCTCCACGGGCTGTAGCGCCACTGGGATGGATGAATGGATGGATGGATGGATGGCTAAATGTGTTTTATTTACATTTGGTGAATGAGGTCCAATCTGACCTTGAAACTATTCACCTTCCCATTTCTCTCTATCGCACTCTCTTTGTCTCTTTCTCTCTCGCTCTCCCTGTTTCTCTCTTTGACTCTCTCATTCTCTGACTCTTTCTCCCTCGGTCTCTCCCTGATCTTCTTAGTGTATTGTCTCTCTATCTTTCGCTCTCTCTTTTTCTCTGTCTGTCTCTCTGTCACTCTCTCAGACACTTTTTACTCTCTCACTTTCTCGCTATCTCACACTTTCTGTCTCCCTCTCTGTCTCTCCCTCTGTCTCTCTCCCTCTCTCTCTCTCTCTCTCTCTCTCTCTCGGCAAAACACCCCCAATCCATGTCTATTTGTAAATGCACTTAATGCGAAGAAATTTAAACAAAATGGCATCCACCGAGATGTTATGCAGTCAGACGAGAGTTCTTCGCCCTTCTCTTTCCTTTCCAGACAAGGTCAAGGTTGCAGATGCAAACTACGCATCGACTTGTCATCTTGACTTTTGACCGAAACCAGTTTTCACGAAATTTGTATAAAACAACGAATTTCGTTTTTGGAAACTTAAAATATTGAGACACAGCACTGTACTGACATCACAATCCTCTGCTACATGTTTGATAAAGACGTGTGAATTCATATTAAACTTTGTAGGTCAAAACAGATCAGACTTTGTTTGTTTTTACCTGTTTCAATGGTTATTTCAAAATTTTGTGTAAACAAAATATAGGCCTACTGTTAAGAAAAAAATTATAAGCCTGATGCAATCGAACAAGAACATTGTACTCGAGTGCAGGCACGTTAGGGGCGGATGTGAGTGGGGCGGACATGGATGGGGCGGACACGAGTAGGATGGATATGATTGGGCGGACGAGGGTTAATCCAATATCAACAAGGTAGACTTCATCTCCCCGTCCTTTGTCTCGAGGAGCCAACAAATATTGATCATTGTATATATAAAGTTAGGGTAGATAGGGTTAACAAGTGTTGACTTAGTAGCAAGAGGGTTAATACATTCTCAAAGTCGTCAGATATTCTCCATACCTGTTTCTTTCACCTTTAACGTCAACAAAACGCCCACCCAATCTGAAGTATTCCATTCGTGGCATTAAGGAAAGATGGCGACGCCTATCCCCCCCTTTTTTTTTGTCATGTTTAGATTGATAGTTTGTTTAAGGACAATTATTGCGGAGCTATCCCCCATTCGCCGGGTACGCCTGATGTTTTGATCGACCAAAGACCATCCTCCTTTTAATGTCAGGCACCCAACAGAGCTGGATGGGCTCATGGGCGCCCATAGATCCGAAAAAATTAGAAAGAAAAACATTTTAAAAATACAAATCTTATATTAATTGTAATTGTATCAAATAGTCTGGCTCAGTCATGTAATTATATATATGATTGACCTAGACATATAAAACTGTGCGATATAAATATTTTTTACCAATTGCTTTTGTTTAGCTTTTAGCTTTCTGAATGCACTATGATCCTATCACTTGTCTGGACCAGTTGGGAAAGGGGGAGGATGTGATTTCTTTGTGAATGTTTACATGATCGTTTTTTTTTTAAGTGCATAAGAAAGATTCACTTAGGGCTATAAATTCCTAAAGAGGACTAATTCAACTTATACCACCACATCTTTCGAGTACAATTTCTTTCCCTTGTTTAAGATACCAAACAATGAAATTAATTACCAATAGTTTATAATTAACTAATTGGTTAGCTATTTTTTTTTATTGATTCTTTGTTGTCAGGTAAAAGAGATAATTGTGCACAATGTGTCAGCGTGTTGTGTGGGTGAGAAATAACGTATATAAACTTTTTACCAGACAGACAGACAGACAGACAGACAGTTTATATAAGCTTTGTGAAAATATCCTTGACATAGTTTGTCATGAAAATCTTCAATATTTATATATACTTACATAATTACATTTTAGCCATTACGAACAAAGAAAAAAGAAGTATTAAACTCTAGAACTCCATCCGTTAAAACAACGACTCGGTGCAGTTCTTCCCACAACTACGGTGTGTGGAGAGCTCTGTTGACTGAAGCACTTTAAAATGTTTCAATCTTGTCTTAATTAAAATCTCAGAATACACGCCATTTGGGAATGCAAACGAAGGGACACAACTGCCAGCGTCAATTGAAAACTGTCAACTCTAGGAACTTCAATTAGTTGCAAGAAGCAGTGAGCCCTATTAATACATTTCTTTTGCATATAGATATATATTTTCATTATATACAGTTGTTGTTGTTTTTGTGACGATTCTATCTAAGACAAAAGACAGAGAGGAATGGAGAAAGACGTTCGACAAATCTTGCATGGTGCCCCAACGGTCAACAGACTAGGGGATAGGTAAAAGTAAAAAAAAAGGTCTTCACCAGCATTCGAACACCGGACTCTCGATTTGGAAGCCAGGCGCTTTTTTACTCAGCCACAGCGCCTCATATAAAATTTTTATTTTAAATTTTATGACCTATAAATCTTTCATATGTTAGGTCTGTAGATTATTTATAGATCAGTCTTTTAAATCACTCATATTTCTGGTCATTCACATAACAGTCTTAAACAGTCTCATAGTTCTAGTTATATCATTTTGATCTATATATCATTCTTATAAATCTCTTCGTACGAGATAATTTATCTATCATTCGTATAAATCACTCTATTTTGTAGATCATTTAAGGACTACATTAATTTCATAAATCACTCATGTTATGCACTTAGTTATTTAACTATCATTCTTATAAATCACTCACATTATTAATTGGCCTTCTTAAATAATTTACATTTTAAGCACCTAAATTATTTATATGTAGGCAATATCTATACCATTTGTATGTTAGTGCACATTTTCAAGAATAGTATGTATATAAAGAACGAAGCCTAATACTACTAATAGTAAAATCTACCTTGGCAAGTGTAACGACTAAGATTAAAGACGTGTAATTCTTTTCAAATTTCACTCACCAGTTTTGTTCCTATTTTAATCCTCCGTGTAATTCCAGACATTTAACTCAATACCAGATCCACTATCTAGATCTAATGTGTCTTCATTAGTCCATAGCAGACCTAGCACAAGGCGGGCAATGATAACAAAAAGCCATTTCACATGGGGCGAACTCCTCAATTTTATTTTCAATCGACCCAATCGTTCTTTTGACAAGGGGAGGCTATAAAAAGTCTCGCCTGCTAGATACATTTTGCACACGAGAGTTAGCCCCGCTTGTTGCCACCTGTAACATTCATTGAGTTCTGTCTACAATCTACATTCCGTTTTGTGTACTATAGACTGACATTAAAGGCAGTGGCGACTTAATTAATAAAAAAATATAAAGGTTCATTAATATATTAATTGTACACGCAACCAATGTGTATCCTTACAGCACAGTTTTCGTGTTACCTTTCAATGTCGCAAAAAGTATATATTTTAATAGAAATGTCAGTCTTTGAAATGCATCAATAGCCAGATTAAGTAGACTATATTGTAGACATTTCACACACCCCTCCACAATTTCCCCCCTGTTTTTTGGCCCTTACATTATATTGAAAGACGTTCTTCTTAAGTTCAAGGTCATTTGGAGTATGCTTTTCTTTTATATCATTATACGCTACGTGTTATTAAACAGAGTGACCGCACTTTTGGCAGGTGCAGAAATTAGTGCCAGGCCGTGCGAATGTGCGCAGAATGTAACATTGCCACTGTTAAAAACAAACTAAAAATTTCCCCTTTCAGACCTTGTGGCCTATAGGGCAGATGATGTAAATGTCGTCTGCTTCTTTGGCCAACGTTACCGAGGGAGCAATGTGGCCAGTACAACGACCAACCGCCTTTAATTTTTCCCAACTAATGTCGATGATCCACTTCATGGTACTGCAGTGGAGTTAACTCTTTCTCTCCTAACTGACGATACCCACGCTGATTCCATCAGGATGTGGTAATTATTACGAGAGAAAGAGTTAACCAAGCACCGTTATGTTTTACTTTGGCGGTAGGAAGCTTATCTCTCTATAAAACAATGAAATCTCGTCCTATAGCCACCAGTACAGGGTCAGAGATATAACAGTGTTTTACAATAATTGATTTGTTGATCAATGCACTGGACTATCTCTGAATTATCGATGCAAATCTAATAAAAACATTCTGTTCACATTTGTGAGTTCCTACATAAACAGAAAGCATTAGATTCTGATAAAATTGAAACAGTAGCATAACATTAGGTAGCTTTGTGCAATGATGACATGGATCAACTCTGTTGAAAGTGTGCTTGTGTCATTTTGGACATTTGTTAAGTAGTATCTAGCATATTTGTATAAAGCATACGCCAAAGGCAGTCTTTTTTTTTTTTTGGTCAACTAAAGGGTGGTCGACGTAACAGAGGCGCCCCACGGAAACGCTTCAAAGACAACTTAGGCGTCAACTTTCCTTGGCTGTCATAGAAGAGAGCACCTGGCTGCATGCGGCGTCTGAACGAGACAGCTGGAGGTCACTCACGAAGGCCGGGGGATACACATTTGAGACCAAAAGAAAATCTGCCGCCGAG
This sequence comes from Biomphalaria straminea, assembly GCA_021533235.1. Classification (NCBI taxonomy): domain Eukaryota; kingdom Metazoa; phylum Mollusca; class Gastropoda; family Planorbidae; genus Biomphalaria; species Biomphalaria straminea. Next base: position 6,252 of record JADKLZ010006086.1, read on the forward strand.
GACAAACGCAGACGACGAAAAGAAAATCTAAACCGACCACCTGCGGACAATGGTTTTGCTTGCTCTGGATGTGGCAAAATATGTAGGTCACAGCTGGGACTGCACAGCCACGGGAAACACTGTATTCCTTACTTATCTTCGGATTCGAAGACAAGCCTGTTATTATAAATATACATTTCTTTACTAATATTTTTTCTGTCTTTTTTGTTTTTGTTTCGAGTTTTAAGTCATCTTCTTGCTCAGAACCATAGACATAAATAAATATAGACTGGAAAAAGAAAGTAACTTCATGTAACTTGAAAACATGTATATCTTTTGAATTCGGATTTCCGAGTTATGAAAAATTAAAAAAATTGCATGATCTTAGAGATTAAACAAAATTTATAGTTTTAAAATAAAGTACACAGAATTGCAATTCACACATTTCAGTCTCATAAAATAGTTTTATTGGCCAGTCTATATTTAATTATGTTTATGCTCAAAACCCAATCATTATTTTTCACTTGCATTTTAAACAATAGCACTAACTGTAAAGTCTTCAAAGTGAGACTACTGTATACATTCTATCCGGCCAGCAGTCCGTATGTCAATCAAATTATTGTGTATCTACTTCCAGTCGTTAGACTAAAAGTTCTTGTTCCCACGAGTAGGCGCATGAATCTATCGAATGTCATTTTAATATATCTTTATGCGTTCGACTTTTCCTTTGAAGCAGCAAAGAATGGCCCAGTGCGCCACTAGGATTTCAAAAGTCTCGGAAAGGGAAACTACTCCATAAACGTCATACAAATGTGTGAAAGTGGAGCACATTGGATTGGTGTGCGCGGTGGGGTCGGAGGTCGGATCACTAATTGTGTTGTTACAAAATTCTGTCGAGTTTTTTTTTTAGAACTATGATTTTACAAAACTGTCCACAGTTCAAAAGACGAAACAAATAATAGAATATACGACGTACAAGGTAAGCCCACAGATGGCCTTACAATATTAACTAAAATGTTGAATTAGTGGTTACAATTCGATTTTTTTTTTCAAGAATAAATGTAAAAAAAATATATTCTTTAGACACTTCGTAATTTAAGTCTATATTGTTAATAAGTCACTCAGCATAAACTGAAAAATAAAACCAACTAAAATTTATATTTTTGCACACAGCAATAATTATAATAAGACGTCTGTTGGAGTCCCATGATTTTTGAGAAATACAAATTTCATGTAAATACGCGGACCCCGCTGCGACCTACATTGTCTACCACATGTACCGTTGTCCGCCAGTAATCGATTTTGGTTCTCTTTTCACAGCCTACGTCTTTCCTTGCATTACATGTGTCAGTCTAGTCATGCATGTTAATCAATGACTTAAACTCTGATAAGTCATTGGTTTTCCTGTCTGATTCAGGCAACCCATTCCACTCTCTAATGGCACTAGTGAAGAAGAACAAGCACTTGTATGAATTTGTTCTAGCGTATGTAAGAAATCCCAGCTATCTCTTTCAGAAGCCGCTTCCATGTGCTCTCTTCAGTGTCAGTTAAAGCAAGTTGACCAGCCTAAGCTGGTCTTTCCAGCGTTCACTTAGGTGAGGAGTGGGTCTGTGAGGATTCTTTGATATCCCCAGTTTCGTAACTATTGGGAAGTGCGCTACTCTATTACCTCACAGGGGACGGGCTAGATAGAGCCTAGCTCGAGGACGCCAACCGGACCGCCCGACACAGCCCGCGAAGGCCGCGCCAGTCCAGCTCTTGTCCAATGGGAGACCCGCGAATCAGCCGAGTCGCAGAAGAACCCTGAGGTCTCCCTGCCATGTTTTTCAAAAGGAGTTCATCTCAGGTCTTTCAAGTGTTCCTGTGAAAGGGAGGGGCATTTCTGTAACGTCAACCATCTTTCATCTCACAAAAAAAAAAAAAGATAGCATTTTGGAAAACAGTCATCCAAACCCTGGTCCAGATGAAAAAGGAATTAGATTTGACGTAAGCCTGGCTATCCTATTCTAAAAACCAACATCTTCAGAAACGCCAAACAGCAAATCAACAACAGACCCAAGACCTAAGAAGAACATGGGCGACTTGGAGGCTAAGGTTGGCAATGACAACAGAGGGTATGAGGACATCATTAGAAAGCATGGACTAGGTAAGATGAATGAAAATGGAGAGATATTTGCAGACGTTTGTGCTACTAACAAGTTAGTTGGCTTTAGTTAGGTATTTCCTTAATGACGCGACAGTACATTTAAAAGTTGGCAGGGAAAATAGGTTAGGAACGAATAATAGACTAGAGAAGAGACGGCTTGTAGTGAATCTTGACGACGTGGACTGTACCCTTATTTCTGGAGTAAAGTTTTGTGTTAGAAAGGCTGGATTATCAAGTCATACACCCTCAAGCAGTGGATTTCAGCGGGAACTCTTCAGAAGATGGAGGAAAGAAAAGATAAGCAGACGTCAACAGCAGGAAAACAAGAGCAGCAAATGTACAAAAAATAAACCTATTCATAAGTTTAGGGTAGCCTCAGTCTGCCTCAGAACAGACTGAAGGAACTACATAGAAGCACTGTCAAAAGAAGCAGAAGAGGCAGCCCTTCAAATCTTTTTTTTTTCTCTTTTGTTTCTTTCTCTTTCTTTTCTCTCCTTCCCTCTGTTTATCTGTCTCATTCTCTTCTTTCTCTGTCCTCTACTTTCGAAATGCTTCTTTTCTTATAAACGTCTGCCAACGTGTTCGTTTAGCTCTCTTTGAAATATCGACGTCAACATATTATCGACCAAATGGAAGCCATATTACACCTGGCGCAAGGGAGCCTACTCCACGGATCTAACAGACTGTCACGTGCAGACAATCACATAAAAAAGTGGCGGGAACTGACGTCTGCCACAGTGAAAGTCGTTATAAAAATAAAACAAAAGCTCTGGAAAACATTGAATTTTTCAAAAAAAAAAGTTGATCCAGGCATCTCAACTAATGGTAGTGGTTCTACTTGGAGCAGAAGAGAATGCGGCAAGTTATTGGACAAAGCGAATTTGTGATGACTATTTAAAATTTAGATTTATAATCTTACACCGCATATTTAGGGGATAAACAAGCAAGAAAAATCTTTAAAAAAAAATAAGCTTATCCTAAAGAGGAAGAACTATATCTACCAAAAATATAAAAGTTATTTCCTTTTTTACGATATAAAAAAAATAAATATCAATAATTAATTGTCTTATTGAGTAGGCTATATTTGTTTAGAGGGACTTCTTATGGTCCGACAGCTACGCTGGGCAGGGCACGTATCCCGTATGGGAGACGAACGTATGCCAAAGGCAGTCTTTTTTGGTGAGCTAAAAGATGGTCGACGTAACAGAGGCGCCCCACGGAAACGCTTCAAAGACCAGCTTAGGCGTCAACTTTCCTTGGCTGACATAGAAGAGAGCACCTGGCTGCATGCGGCGTCGGAACGAGACAGCTGGAGGTCACTCACGAAGGCCGCGGGATACACATTTGAGACCAAAAGAAAATCTGCCGCCGAGGACAAACGCAGACGACGAAAAGAAAATCTAAACCGACCACCTGCGGACAATGGTTTTGCTTGCCCTGGATGTGGCAAAATATGTAGGTCACAGCTGGGACTGCACAGCCACGGCAAACACTGTATTCCTCACTAATCTTCGGATTCGAAGACAAGCCTATTTATTATTATTATGTTTGTTTATTGATTCGTGTTTGTTCGGTTCAATAAATAATTGGTTAAAGTTTATACTTGATTGGAGAATGCTTCAGGGAGAAGTAGAGTTAACAATTATGTAAGGGGACTAAACCCAACAAATTTGGCCATTTCTGTGAATATTTAAGTATTAGTTTCCCTTGTTGCTATTTAACAAAATGGAGAATTATCAGTAATTTATTATCTAACGAGCCTACCCGCGGCGTAGCATACGCCCTCCCGCCCCCCCCCCCCCCTTTTTTTTTTCTAAACCTCGCTCTCTGTCACCGTGAAACGGTGGCGTAACTCTAGTCCGACTTGCAGAAATGGAAGAGTTATCCTTGCTTTTTATTGTGGATCTAAATCTATTACAAATTGTATTACATGACTGATCCAAACTAATTGATACAACTATGCTTCATATAAGCCTTGTTTTGTTTTAAATTATTTTCTATCATAATATATAGTTCTCGTGTCATGAGCACGAAAGGCCCATAACTCATTACTGCCAACAGAAATTGATACAGGTTATCGGTTAAACGAATCAGCAGGGGGCAAGATCCTGGAATGCCGTTCGATCCTTAATGATCACGTTCTGAGGCGAGATGAGAATGGAGACGTGATTTCATAACTTCATTATAATGAAATTATGTCTCCGCAATGATCTCCCTTTCTCTTTTATAATTACGATTTACAAGACTCAAAAAAAAATAAAAATATATAAACAAAAGGGTTGAAGTTAGAACATATGTAATTAGGAATTTATAAAGTTGAAAGCTGGATTCTATTCATTACTAATGGGCTACAAAGTATTTTTCTTAATGCGATTTCTGTGTTACTTGAGATTAATTCCTTAACTTATGGATAGGAGTTGATGTTAGGTCAGGACACCAAGTGCGACTTTTATAGCCTTATACTGTATAGCAATATACTGTGTATTATTATAGCCAATAAGAGGAACCGTTGTTTACAAAGCTTATATCAGCTCATTCTGTCTGCTAGTTCAAAGTTTGTAAACGTTATTTCTCCCACACCCAATCTCGCATTAAGCTAAAAAATATGCACACTTAGTTCTTGTACCTGACAACACAAGAATCAATTTTTTTAAAAATAATCAATTAGTTGATACATTTTTGTTAATTAATTATTTTGATTGGTATCTTGAACAAGGGAAAAAAATCGTACTTGACAAATGTTATTGTATAAGAGTTAGTCCCCTTGAAGAATCTTGAGACCTGAGTGAACATTTTTGAAAATGTATTTTAAAAACGATCATTTAAATATTCGCAAGATGCCGCCTTCTTCCAACTGGTCCAAACAAGTGATGGGATCATAGAGCAGTGAAAAAGTTAAAACCTAAGCAAAAACAATGGACCTCATTCACCAAACGTAAACAAACAACATTTTCTCTATATGTTCTATACAAATTAGGCAATACGTAATTTTCACTATTTTATCAATATTATGACGTGGCTAAATGTGTTTATTTTACATTTGGTGAATGAGGTCCATTGGTGAAACTATTTCTATCGAACAGATATTTTTGTCTAGGCCAATCGCTCATAGAACTGCATTACCTGTTACCTATCCCTTAGTCTGGTGGACCATTGGGGCACCAAGCAAGACTTGTGGACCATCTTTCTCCATTCCTCTCTATCCTTTGCCCTGATTAAAACCTCGTTCAATGGTAGGCCTGTCCATTCTTTGATGTTGTCTTCCCACCGCTTTCTCTGTCTGCCTCTTCTTCTTTTTCCTGGAACTGTTCCCTGGAGGAAGGTCTTAGCGAGTCCCGAAGATCTTGTTACATGGCCATACATTTTAAGTTTTCGTTTCTTCACAGTATTTAGCAGGTCATCATGGGGTCCGATCGCTGCAGTAACCCTGTCTCTAATCTCTTGATTTGTGATGCGGTCTTTAAATGTGATGCCTAGGATCCTTCTGTAGCATCTCATTTCCATTGCTAGGATCCTCCTCTCTAGCTCTGCAGTCAGCGTCCAGGACTCACAAGCATATAGAAATGTGGCCATGACCAGGGAGTGCATCAGTCTGATTTTGGTGCCGAGGGCTAAGCCTTTGTCTTTCCATAACAACTTGAGTTTAGAAAGGGCCGCTGTGGACTGTGCTATTCGGACCATTAGTTCGGGCTTTGTTCCCTCATCCGAGACAATAGCTCCGAGGTATTTAAAGCTGCTAACGCTAGTTAGCTTTTCGCCTCCAATACTGATGGCCTTTGTAAAGCCCTGTTGACTATTGGTTATGATTTGGGTTTTTTCTGCATTTATTTGCATGCCATAAGCTACTGAAGTCTTGTCAATGCGCATCACTAGGTCGGCTAGTTCGTCTTCTGTCCCTGCTAGGGGATCCTAGGCCATCAATGTCATCTGCGAAGCGCAAGTTTGTAACTTTTCTTCCTCCAATGCTTACAGTACCTTCAAATCCTTCGAGAGCATCTTCCATTTTTCTTTCAAGGAAGATATTGAAGAGTGTTGGTGAAAGGAGGCAGCCATAATTGATACAATAACACTTCGTATATAGGCTGTTGAATTATAACCGTGGGGCTCTGAAAAAAGTTCACTGAATGTCGTGGTTCCCAGAACACTGAGGCAATACACTGGTGGTTAGTTGTTTTATTTTTTGTTGGTCAGTGTTTCTACTTCCGTCTGTGGACGTTTCTATAGAGACGCCATGATGACGCAACAAGAGCTGCGTCGATTACTCGTTCGTTCGTCTGTAGCACCAAAAAAGTAACAAAAAAAAACTGTTGTACCAATGTATACCTAATATGTTGTCAATGTTGAACTTGAAATAAACTTATAATAAATAAACTTGATTTAAACTTTAAAAAAAAAAAATAAAAAAACTTTTAAACAAACTTGAAATAAACTTAAAATATACTCTTGAATAAAAGATCTTTTTAAACAAATTGAATACACACCTATGAGGTTCAATGTAGATGTGTATAGAAACAGAACTTTAATGATAATGTAATCCTTATAATAAGGCTTGTCTTCAAGTCTGAAGATTAATAAGGAATGCAGCCCTGAGCCCCAGCATCGACCTACATATTTTGATCTATCATTTTTTTTTTTTAATTTTTTTTTTTACAATTTATTTATTTTTTAATCCAGCTTATCACAATCTAAACCGACCACCTACGGACAATGGTTTTGCTTGCCCTGAAAGTGGCAAAATATTTAGGTCACAGCTGGGACTGCACAGCCACAGGAAACACTGTACTCCTCACTAATCTTCGGATTCGAAGACAAGCCTATTATCACAATAGACAGCATGTATAAATTAAAAAAAACAACAAGAGCTAGATTTTGTCATAATTTATTATATCTTTTTTGTGAAAATATTTGGTATTTTGTAATAATGAACCAAAGCACAATCCCATAACAAATGTTGTCTTCTTAATGCACAGATTCAAACAAAGACAAAACAATATTCATCAATACACAATATTAGAAGAACTGAAAGAAGATATTAGGAGAAATCATATTCCATCTAAACTTGTACGAGTTGCTTACCCTTTTACTTCAACAATGATCTCCCTTTATTTAGATAAATCATCGTAGAATGAGGAGTATTAAAGTCGAATAAATTAAATTCTACGGCATAATACAATAACACAATTGACATTAAAATAAAAAATCTATGATTTATTCTATCTAACTTTCTATAATTTGCATATGGACATTTAATAAACAACTACTTAAAAAAATATCTATAAGGAATTTCTATTTCAATGAACTGACCAGTATATTATCAGCTTTTACTTTTCAAATCTCATCCCTAGCCTATGTAACTTCCTAGAGTAGTTACTTCAATTTCCATCAAGATTCACTAATAGGTTAGGGCTGAAAACCTTAAATACATACACAAGATGCATAAAAAAGAATGTAGCCCACCTAACATCTTTCTGTTGAGGCCCTGGACTCGAGTCCTGTTTGTTCCTCCCTGCCACTTAGCAAATAATTCTGCATCTGGTGTTAACGAAAAGTTTAAAACAATCAGCTAGAAAAATAAATTACACCCAAGCCAGGTTAAGGAAACACATTAGGTCTTTTAACTTGATATTGGAATAGTTTTAAACAAGTGACACAACTCGTAACACAGCACTAACAAAACTTGTAATACTAAATCAGCACTAACATAACACTAACAAATACAGCATTAACATAACCATAAAACAGCATTAACATAACCATAAAACAGCGTTAACACAACTGACAGGACAAAACATTCACATAACATCCAAAAACAGAACATTGTTTTAAAATGTGTAAAAAAAAATAGACACAACTCTATTACAAATGTTAACAAAAATTGTGTTTCTTAAAAGCCAAATATACATACGCAAAAAAGGACTTGAAGCCTTCAATAAATAAACAAGAGACACAGAGCATGTACAACATTGGATGGGGGGAGGTCTGTACACTATACACTGAACAATGGACCAAATGTTGTACACAGGGCTCTGTAAATGATTCCACAATAATTCATTTCTGATTTGAGCTTTTCAATATCACATGGAACATATTATAAAAAAAGTTTAACAAAGAAAATAAAAAAATAAGGAAAAAAAAACTGAAAAAAAAAAATACATGTATAATTGTAACATATATAAGAAGCTTTCACTAAGGGATGCTAAATTTAGAACTTTGTTCTTGAAGGTCATATGTAATTAATGTGAATTATTTAATGATAGTCTTCAGTATATTAAAGAAAAATACATTTTCTATTAATAAACCTTTTTTTTTGACTGGGAGCAGACAATCAAACAAAATATTAAGCAAAGAAATGAAATACAAAAAGACAAAACTATTTTCTTACGTCTGCTATTCCTTCCAAAATTTCTACCACAGTGCAGTAATAAAGAAGTATATATATATATATACCACTCCAGATGCTCAGATAGACAAATATACCAATCCAGACGTATAGATAGACAAATATAGCACTCCAGATTTATGGATAGACATTTTAAATGCTCACATCCATAGACATATATATATTGACTGGAAACAGGATCTTATTTTCATTTAGGAAGAGTCAAATATGTTTTATGTCCACATCTATGTTAGAAAAAAATGATGGCAAATGAGCTATAAATTCTATGACGTAAATTTCAGTCTATATATAACTATGATCTTTAGTTTTGAAAAGTACAAAACTTCATTATTCCTAATATTAGCCTTTATAGGCTACGCATGCACCTATGCGCACCATATCAACAATTTCATATTGAAAGACATAGGAAAATATATATAACTAAATCTATGCTTGCCCAAATTTTTCCAATAACAATTTGTTCTTCATCGGCCAGTCTATATATATATGTCTATGCTCACATCTCAATAATTTGGACTACCTGAAAAGATCCAGTATTTTGATCCATTTAAATATAAATATAACCAATGATGTCAACTTCAGGGACATCCAAGAACATAATATGAGTGATGGAAGAAGAGTGGCAATAACACAAGAATGGATTATTGTTCTTTACTGATCTCCCCCCCCCCCCCTCTCTCTCTTTCAACAGCCACTCTGGCAACCCTCCATGCCATTTTAATAGTGCAGGAATGTTTGTCCAAGCAAAACCTTTTTGGTTCCATGAGAAACAGGTGACAGAAAAAAATAAACTAAGATGGCATCATGGCTTTGTATCACAACTTCTTGAAAATTAAAAACAAAAAAACAGATAAATGCAAAAAAGAAAATGATTAACAATAATATTAGTGCTGGATTTTTTTTTCTATAAATAAACAACATGCTTACACACAGAAGTCATCACTTCTACATAGAGGTGAACTGTAGCGACAATGTTTTAGCGATAAATTAACCAAATAATGTTGTGGTTTTTCAATCAACAAACACAAAGTCTTCAATCAATTCCACTGTTCACATTCCTATTTAAGCTAAACTTTTCTAGTCCATCAAGACTAGTGGTTTCCAGTCCATCAAGACTAGTTTAAGTTAATGAATGGTTAATGATTGAATCTCCACAAGTACAGTACAAACACTTTGCTGAGCACCAACAGACAAACACACACACACACTCATTCAAACATTCAGTCAAAGATACTGTTGTTTTGTCGACAATCTTACAATGACTAGAGTTTAGAATATGTCTTCAAGAGATTTGTTGAGCGAAAAAATCCCCAGATATTCAAGATACAACTTCCGAAGTAAAATTCAACTGTATTTGATGCCAGGCTGAAGAAAACTGAGTTTGAAGCATTTTCTCATATCATTTAGTATTTGTAAAAATGTTCTTTCAGAGTTGAAGATAGTTACTTCCTAGTCTAAACCTCCCACAGGACGACGGGGGATGGGAGTGGGCAAGGTTTGAACCCGGGACCCTCGATAAATCCAAACGACAGTCCAGCGTGCAAACCGATCGACCAGGCAGCCATCCATATTTTGTTGAGATAACAAGATTTTAAAAAGCTCTATCAGGTAAACACAATTTAATCTTAAACTAAAACTGATATGTCTGACTTAAGATCTGAACTCTGAATTGTTGCAACTTTACATTGTAAGATAATATCACTAAGCCAATGTGCAATTCATCCAAAACATAAGCATAAGCAATATTTTTCTATGAGTTTCTACGAGGGTGGCTTGATATCGGGGATTGAGGACACATTTTAAAAGCTATCTTTGATGTCCCCTCTCTTTATCATACATCATACAGGGAAAACACCTAGCCACCTCAAAAGACAGATAGAAGCTCATAAAGAATGAAGCATTCAGTTTCACTAACAAATAATTGCCATCATCCAAGTCAGGTGCAGATGATGAAAACTTAAGAGATCTCTGTGACTAAAAATGTAGGTCAAAGCTGGGTCTTTGTATCAACATGGAAACACACACTAGTTATTAATCTTTGAACAAAACAGAAATGATGTTACTCTACAAATGAATTGTTCCTTATATTTTTCACAATTCTCATAATTGGATGAATAAATAAAAGGTTTGTTAAAAAGTTGTCTAACTTTCACAATAGGTGCCACAAATATGTAACATTTATAAAACTATCTACTGGACAAGATAAAGCCAAGGACATTTAATGGAATTTTCTATTCGATGACAGACTAGGTTAGAAAGCAGATGTGACCAATCAAATATGGGAATGGTAGACAAAGAGTTCAGTCTTCAGTCATTTAATTGGCCCAGTATGTATCTCATTTTCTCAATTCACACAGGAGGCATGCAGAAACAGCTAGTGAAAAAATTTGAGGTGCAGGGGAGTTAACAGATGTTAGGAATTGGATTGAAAAAAAACTTGCTGCTATGCCAGGTTGTCTGGTAACAACAACTACAGCACCACAATAACTTACAACTGGCTGGCCAACAAAATGAAAATAAACAAAAAATGCTAATCAATCAAATATGTCAAATAAAATTCAGCACAAGAACTTTTGTTTTACTGAAACAAATAAATAAATAGCACACAACCATATTTAGTCTAAGAAATTTGAAGAACTTGCCATGTCTAATAATAAAGTAATTGTTATACATGCTGTAACCATGCTCTGACCAATATTGCTTCCTTAATTTTATTCTAAACAAGGGTTTGTTTGTTTTTATACTATTGTATCTGGCAATAAATTGCAAATTAAATGATTTTGAATGACAAGATGGGATATAGATGATCATAACAATCAGAGATATTCAATTGTATTTGTTTAAGTAATATCTTTTGTTTCTAAACAATTAAAGGGATCATGTCAGATAACCCAAAATACAGACATAATTGGATTTTTTAAGCCTCCAACAGCAATCATACAAGGTAGACAACTGCTAAATTGTGCAGCATAATGTTCTTCACCCTGATGAGGAAACTAAAGAATGATGTCAGAGACAGCATGAATGCCCATGTTCAGTGATTGTATGTTTATAAAGTGCAACTGATTTTTATTCTGCACTAGACTAGCTGTTTGATTTATTTTGATGCTAGTGGTCAAAGCAAATATCAATCATGACAATAATCAAATAGTATATTTGGTAATTTTCTGCAAGACACTATCACAAATGAATGTAATGTAGATAATGTCACCAGAATATCATCATAAAAGTTCAAAGGATGACATTTACTCATGAATGATGATGATGTATCTAATATTTAACATAATGACAGTTTTGGATCAGCCCCACATCAAAGACATCTAGCAAGTCTTATGATCCAACGAGAAAAATGTCATCATCATCCATGACATCAATGATGTAACAATCAGGAAATAATACAACATATTGCATAAACATCAACAAGGACAGTTTGCTTATCAACACAGTTACCATGGTGACAGGAATGGCTGCAGTAAACATTTAGCTGGTGAGGAGTATGAGAGAAAACCAACAGAAATGTTTTTTTTTTGTTCAATATATTTGTCAATGGATCAATTTGAATGGACACTGGGAGTCCTTATCATACACACATTTTAGTAACTAACCCTCGTGTTTTTAACACTAGTAAACGAATAGTGGGTTTCCTTTTATCTAGAGAGCTGGTTATAACAAAACTGAATGGATTTACAACTAGGCCAGAAAGACAAAATTTAACTCTCACTTGTTCTATATCACTATATATTAGAGAGGTCAAAGTTCATGAATCCTCAAGCATCAAATAACTTCATAGCACAAACTAATGGTATATTACATGAACATAATTTCATGAACTATTAATGAATTCCATCCAAAAAAAAATTTCTGAGAAGCCCACCTATGGAAACTTGTTTTGAGGAATCACA
>JADKLZ010006087.1:0-10923 GCA_021533235.1 Biomphalaria straminea
CATATCTTCCCACAACTACGGTGTGTGGAGAGCTCTGTTGACTGAAGCACTTTAAAATGTTTCAATCTTGTCTTAATTAAAATCTCAGAATACACGCCATTTGGGAATGCAAACGAAGGGACACAACTGCCAGCGTCAATTGAAAACTGTCAACTCTAGGAACTTCAATTAGTTGCAAGAAGCAGTGAGCCCTATTAATACATTTCTTTTGCATATAGATATAGGGGCCTATATCTTCATTATATACAGTTGTTGTTTTTTTGTGACGATTCTATCTAAGGCAAAAGACAGAGAGGAATGGAGAAAGACGTTCGACAAATCTTGCATGGTGCCCCAACGGTCCAACAGACTATGGGATAGGTAAAAGTAAAAAAAAAGGTCTTCACCAGGATTCGAACACCGGGCTCTCGGTTTGGAAGCCAGGCGCTTTTTTACCCAGCCACAGCGCCTCATATAAAATTTTTATTTTAAATGTTATGACCTATAAATCTTTCATATGTTAGGTCTGTAGATTATTTATAGATCAGTCTTATAAATCACTCATATTTCTGTTCATTCACATAACAGTCTTAAACAGTCTCATAGTTCTAGTTATATCATTTTGATCTATATATCATTCTTATAAATCTCTTCGTACGAGATAATTTATCTATCATTCTTATAAATCACTCTATTTTGTAGATCATTTAAGGACTACATTAATTTCATAAATCACTCACTTAGTTATTTAACTATCATTCTTATAAATCACTCACATTATTAATTGGCCTTCTTAAATAATTTACATTTTAAGCACCTAAATTATTTATATGTATGCAATATCTATACCATTTGTATGTTTGTGCACACTTTCAAGAATAAGTATGTATATAAAGAACAAAGCCTAATACTACTAATAGTAAAATCTACCATGGCAAGTGTAACGACTAAGATTAAAGACGTGTAATTCTTTTCAAATTTCACTCACCAGTTTTGTTCCTATTTTAATCCTCCGTGTAATTCCAGTCATTTAACTCAATACCAGATCCGCTATCTAGATCTAATGTGTCTTCATTAGTCCATAGCAGACCTAGCACAAGGCGGGCAATGATAACAGAAAGACATTTCACATGGGAGCGAACTCCTCAATTTTATTTTCAATCGACCCAATCGTTCTATTGACAAGGGGAGGCTATAAAAAGTCTCGCCTGCTAGATACATTTTGCACACGAGAGTTAGCCCCGCTTGTTGCCACCTGTAACATTCATTGAGTTCTGTCTACAATCTACATTCCGTTTTGTGTACTATAGACTGACATTAAAGGCAGTGGCGACTTAATTAATAAAAAACTATAAAGGTTCATTAATATATTAATTGTACACGCAACCAATGTGTATCCTTACAGCACAGTCTTCGTGTTACCTTTCAATGTCGCAAAAAGTATATATTTTAATAGAAATGTCAGTCTTTGAAATGCATCAATAGCCAGATTAAGTAGACTATATTGTAGACATTTCACACACCCCTCCACAATTTCCCCCTGTTTTGGGCCCTTACATTATATTGAAAGACGTTCTTCTTAAGTTCAAGGTCATTTGGAGTATGCTTTTCTTTTATATCATTATACGCTACGTGTTATTAAACAGAGTGACCGCACTTTTGGCAGGTGCAGAAATTAGTGCCAGGCCGTGCGAATGTGCGCAGAATGTAACATTGCCACTGTTAAAAACAAACTAAAAACTTCCCCTTTCAGACCTTGTGGCCTATAGGGCAGATGATGTAAATGTCGTCTGCTTCTTTGGCCTACGTCACCGAGGGATCAATGTGGCCAGCACAACGACTAACCGCCTTTAATTTTTCCCAACTAATGTCGATGATCCACTTCATGGTACTGCAGTGGAGTTAACTCTTTCTCTCCTAACTGACGATACCCACGTTGATTCCATCAGGATGTGGTAATTAATACGAGAGAAAGAGTTAACCAAGCACCGTTATGTTTTACTTTGGCGGTAGGAAGCTTATCTTTCTGTAAACACAATGAAATCTCGTCCTATAGCCACCAGTACAGAGATATAACAGTGTTTTACAATAATTGATTTGTTGATCAATGCACTGGACTATCTCTGAATTATCGATGCAAATCTAATAAAAGCATTCTGTTCACATTAATAATAATAATAATAATAATAATAATTTATTTATTATTGTCCATAAGGAAATTTGTCTTACAATTTGTGCATTATACCAAACAAAACATTTATAACTATATTAGAGAAACAAAATGTTCATTCACACCAGACTCACAATGTACATGTCAAAAGTTTACATCAGATTGTTTCTGTTTAATGATTTGATTGCCAGAGGAACAAAAGAGTTTTTGTGTGTTTGTCTTTGCTATCGGTGTCTTGTATCTCTTTTGTTATGGTAAAATCACAAAATCCTGACCCAAATGGTGATTTCTTATTTCTAGAATCTTTTTAGATTTTGTAAGGATATTTGTCTCAAACAGCTGCCCAAGAGGGGTTTGTTTTTTGCCAATGACCTTACCAGCAGCATTTAGGATTCTCTGGAGTTTATTTTTATTCTTAGTGCTTAGATTGCCATACCAGGCAGTGATATTAAAATGTAAAATATTGCCGATGTGAGCGTGATAAAACATAGCCAAAACCTTTTCGCTAACATTAGTGAGTTCCTACATAAACAGAAAGCATTAGATTCTGATAAAATTGAAACAGTAGCATAACATTAGGTAGCTTTGTGCAACGATGACATGGATCAACTCTGTTGAAAGTGTGCTTGTGTCATTTTGGACATTTGTTAAGTAGTATCTAGCATATTTGTATAAAGCATACGCCAAAGGCAGTCTTTTTTTTTTTTGGTCAACTAAAGGGAGTTCGACGTAACAGAGGCGCACCACGGAAACGCTTCAAAGACAACTTAGGCGTCAACTTTCCTTGGCTGTCATAGAAGAGAGCACCTGGCTGCATGCGGCGTCGGAACGAGACAGCTGGAGGTCACTCACGAAGGCCGCGGGATACACATTTGAGACCAAAAGAAAATCTGCCGCCGAGGACAAACGCAGACGACGAAAAGAAAATCTAAACCGACCATCTGCGGACAATGGTTTTGCTTGCCCTGGATTTGGCAAAATATGTAGGTCACAGCTGGGACTGCACAGCCACGGGAAACACTGTATTCCTTACTTATCTTCGGATTCGAATACAAGCCTATAATTATAGATAGACATTTCTTTACTAATATTTTTTTCTGTCTTTTTTTTTGTTTCGAGTTTTAATTAATCTTCTTGCTCAGAACCATAGACATAAATAAATATAGACTGTAAAAAGGAAGTAACTTCATGTAACTTGAAAACATGTATATCTTTTGAATTCGGATTTCCGAGTTATGAAAAATTTAAAAAAAAATTGCATGATCTTGCATGGTCTTAGAGATTAAACAAAATTTATAGTTTTAAAATAAAGTACACAGAATTGCAATTCACAAATTTCAGTCTCATAAAATAGTCTTATTGGCAAGTCTATATTTATTTATGTTTATGCTCAAAACCCAATCATTATTTTTCACTTGCATTTTAAACAATAGCACTAACTGTAAAGTCTTCAAAGTGAGACTACTGTATACATTCTAACCGGCCAGCAGTCTGTATGTCAATCAAATTATTTTGTATCTACTTCAAGTCGTTAGACTAAAAGTTCTTGTTCCCACGAGTAGGCGCATGAATCTATCGAATGTCATTTTAATATATCTTTATGCGTTCGACTTTTCCTTTGAAGCAGCAAAGAATGGCCCAGTGCGCCACTAGGATTTCAAAAGTCTCGGAAAGGGAAACTACTCCATAAACGTCATACAAATGTGTGAAAGTGGAGCACATTGGATTGGTGTGCGCGGTGGGGTCGGAGGTCGGATCACTAATTGTGTTGTTACAAAATTCTGTCGAGAGTTTTTTTTTTAGAACTATGATTTTACAAAACTGTCCACAGTTCAAAAGACGAAACAAATAATAGAATATACGACGTAAAAGGTAAGCCCACAGATGGCCTTACAATATTATCTAAAATGTTGAATTAGTGGTTACACTTCGATTTTTTTTTCAAGAATAAATGTAAAAAAATATATTCTTTAGACACTTCGTTATTTAAGTCTATATTGTTAATAAGTTACTCAGCATAAACTGAAAAATAAAACCAACTAAAAGCTATATTTTTGCACACGGAAATAATTATAATAAGACGTCTGTTGGAGTCCTATGATTTTTGAGAAATACAAAATTCATGAAAATACGCAGACCCCGCTGCGACCTACATTGTCTACCACATGTACCGTTGTCCACCAGTAATCGATTTTGGTTCTCTTTTCGCAGCCTTCGTCTTTCCTTGCATTACATGTGTCAGTCTAGTCATGCATGTTAATGACTTAAACTCTGATAAGTCATTGATTTTCCTGTCTGATTCAGGCAACCCATTCCACTCTCTAATGGCACTAGTGAAGAAGAACAAGCACTTGTATGAATTTGCTCTAGCGTATGTAAGAAATCCCAGCTATCTCTTTCAGAAGCCGCTTCCATGTGCTCTCTTCAGTGTCAGTTACAGCAAGTTGACCAGCCTAAGCTGGTCTTTCCAGCGTTCACTTAGGTGAGGAAAGGGTCTGTGTGAGGATTCTTTGATATCCCCAGTTTCGTAACTATTGGGAAGCGCTACTCTATTACCTCACAGGGGACGGGCTAGATAGAGCCTAGCTCGTGGACGCCAACCGGTCCGCCCAACACAGCCCGCGAAGGCCGCGCCAGTCCAGCTCTTGTCCAATGGGAGACCCGCGAATCAGCCGAGTCGCAGGAGAACCCTGAGGTCTCCCTGCCCTGTTTTTCAAAAGGAGTTCATCTCAGGTCTTTCAAGCGTCCCTGTGAAAGGGAGGGGGGCACTATCTGTTACGCCAACCATCTTTCATCTCACAAAAAAAAGATAGCATTTTGGAAAACAGTCATCCAAACCCTGGTCCAGATGAAAAAGGAGTTAGATTTGACGTAGGCCTGGCTATCCTATTCTAAAACCAACATCTTCAGAAACGCCAAACAGCAAATCAACAACAGACCCAAGACCTAAGAAGAACATGGGCGACTTGGAGGCTAAGGTTGGCAATGACAACAGAGGGTATGAGGACATCATTAGAAAGCATGGACTAGGTAAGATGAATGAAAATGGAGAGATATTTGCAGACGTTTGTGCTACTAACAAGTTAGTTGGCTTTAGTTAGGTATTTCCTTAATGACGCGACAGTACATTTAAAAGTTGGCAGGGAAAATAGGTTAGGAACGAATAATAGACTAGAGAAGAGACGGCTTGTGGTGAATCTTGAGACGTGGACTGTACCCTTATTTCTGGAGTAAAGTTTTGTGCTAGAAAGGCTGCGTTACCAAGTCATACACCCTCAAGCAGTGTATTTCAGCGGGAACTCTTCAGAAGATGGAGGAAAGAAACGATAAGCAGACGTCAACAGCAGGAAAACAAGAGCAGCAAATGTACAAAAAATAAACCTATTCATAAGTTTAGGGTAGCCTCAGTCTGCCTCAGAACAGACTGAAGGAACTACATAGAAGCACTGTCAAAAGAAGCAGCCATTCAAATCTTTTTTTTTTCTCTTTTGTTTCTTTCTCTTTCTTTTCTCTCCTTCTCTCTGTTTATCTGTCTCATTCTCTTCTTTCTCTGTCCTCTACTTTCGAAATGCTTCTTTTCTTATGAACGTCGGCCAACGTGTTCGCTTAAGCTCTATCGATCTAATGGAAGCCATATTACACCTGGCGCAAGGGAGCCTACTCCACGGATCTAACAGACTGTCACGTGCAGACAATCACATAAAAAAGTGGCGGGAACTGACGTCTGCTACAGTGAAAGTCGCTATAAAAAGAAAACAAAAGCTCTGGAAAAACATTGACTTTTTAAAAAAAAAGTTGATCCAGGCATCTCAACTAATGGTAGTGGTTCTACTAGGAGCAGAAGAGAATGCGGCAAGTTATTGGACAAAGCGAATTTGTGATGACTATTTAGAATTTAGATTCATAATATTACACCGCATATTTAGGGGATAAACAAGCAAAAAAAAATCTTTAAAAAAATAAGCTTATCCTAAAGAGGAAGAACTATATCTACCAAAAATATAAAAGTTATTTCCTTTTTTACGATATAAAAAAAATAAATATCAATAATTAATTGTCTTATTGAGTAGGCTATATTTGTTTAGAGGGACTTCTTATGGTCCGACAGCTACGCTGGGCAGGGCACGTATCCCGTATGGGAGACGAACGTATGCCAAAGGCAGTCTTTTTTGGTGAGCTAAAAGATGGTCGACGTAACAGAGGCGCCCCACGGAAACGCTTCAAAGACCAGCTTAGGCGTCAACTTTCCTTGGCTGACATAGAAGAGAGCACCTGGCTGCATGCGGCGTCGGAACGAGACAGCTGGAGGTCACTCACGAAGGCCGCGGGATACACATTTGAGACCAAAAGAAAATCTGCCGCCGAGGACAAACGCAGACGACGAAAAGAAAATCTAAACCGACCACCTGCGGACAATGGTTTTGCTTGCCCTGGATGTGGCAAAATATGTAGGTCACAGCTGGGACTGCACAGCCACGGCAAACACTGTATTCCTCACTAATCTTCGGATTCGAAGACAAGCCTATTTATTATTATTATGTTTGTTTATTGATTCGTGTTTGTTCGGTTCAATAAATAATTGGTTAAAGTTTATACTTGATTGGAGAATGCTTCAGGGAGAAGTAGAGTTAACAATTATGTAAGGGGACTAAACCCAACAAATTTGGCCATTTCTGTGAATATTTAAGTATTAGTTTCCCTTGTTGCTATTTAACAAAATGGAGAATTATCAGTAATTTATTATCTAACGAGCCTACCCGCGGCGTAGCATACGCCCTCCCGCCCCCCCCCCCCCCTTTTTTTTTTCTAAACCTCGCTCTCTGTCACCGTGAAACGGTGGCGTAACTCTAGTCCGACTTGCAGAAATGGAAGAGTTATCCTTGCTTTTTATTGTGGATCTAAATCTATTACAAATTGTATTACATGACTGATCCAAACTAATTGATACAACTATGCTTCATATAAGCCTTGTTTTGTTTTAAATTATTTTCTATCATAATATATAGTTCTCGTGTCATGAGCACGAAAGGCCCATAACTCATTACTGCCAACAGAAATTGATACAGGTTATCGGTTAAACGAATCAGCAGGGGGCAAGATCCTGGAATGCCGTTCGATCCTTAATGATCACGTTCTGAGGCGAGATGAGAATGGAGACGTGATTTCATAACTTCATTATAATGAAATTATGTCTCCGCAATGATCTCCCTTTCTCTTTTATAATTACGATTTACAAGACTCAAAAAAAAATAAAAATATATAAACAAAAGGGTTGAAGTTAGAACATATGTAATTAGGAATTTATAAAGTTGAAAGCTGGATTCTATTCATTACTAATGGGCTACAAAGTATTTTTCTTAATGCGATTTCTGTGTTACTTGAGATTAATTCCTTAACTTATGGATAGGAGTTGATGTTAGGTCAGGACACCAAGTGCGACTTTTATAGCCTTATACTGTATAGCAATATACTGTGTATTATTATAGCCAATAAGAGGAACCGTTGTTTACAAAGCTTATATCAGCTCATTCTGTCTGCTAGTTCAAAGTTTGTAAACGTTATTTCTCCCACACCCAATCTCGCATTAAGCTAAAAAATATGCACACTTAGTTCTTGTACCTGACAACACAAGAATCAATTTTTTTAAAAATAATCAATTAGTTGATACATTTTTGTTAATTAATTATTTTGATTGGTATCTTGAACAAGGGAAAAAAATCGTACTTGACAAATGTTATTGTATAAGAGTTAGTCCCCTTGAAGAATCTTGAGACCTGAGTGAACATTTTTGAAAATGTATTTTAAAAACGATCATTTAAATATTCGCAAGATGCCGCCTTCTTCCAACTGGTCCAAACAAGTGATGGGATCATAGAGCAGTGAAAAAGTTAAAACCTAAGCAAAAACAATGGACCTCATTCACCAAACGTAAACAAACAACATTTTCTCTATATGTTCTATACAAATTAGGCAATACGTAATTTTCACTATTTTATCAATATTATGACGTGGCTAAATGTGTTTATTTTACATTTGGTGAATGAGGTCCATTGGTGAAACTATTTCTATCGAACAGATATTTTTGTCTAGGCCAATCGCTCATAGAACTGCATTACCTGTTACCTATCCCTTAGTCTGGTGGACCATTGGGGCACCAAGCAAGACTTGTGGACCATCTTTCTCCATTCCTCTCTATCCTTTGCCCTGATTAAAACCTCGTTCAATGGTAGGCCTGTCCATTCTTTGATGTTGTCTTCCCACCGCTTTCTCTGTCTGCCTCTTTTTTCTTTTTCCTGGTACTGTTCCCTGGAGGAAGGTCTTTGCGAGTCCCGAAGATCTTGTTACATGGCCATTCATTTTGAGCTTTCGTTTCTTCACAGTATTTAGCAGATCATCATGGGGTCCGATCGCTGCAGTAACCCTGTCTCTAATCTCTTGATTTGTGATGCGGTCTTTAAATGTGATGCCTAGGATCCTTCTGTAGCATCTCATTTCCATTGCTAGGATCCTCCTCTCTAGCTCTGCAGTCAGCGTCCAGGACTCACAAGCATATAGAAATGTGGCCATGACCAGGGAGTGCATCAGTCTGATTTTGGTGCCGAGGGCTAAGCCTTTGTCTTTCCATAACAACTTGAGTTTAGAAAGGGCCGCTGTGGACTGTGCTATTCGGACCATTAGTTCGGGCTTTGTTCCCTCATCCGAGACAATAGCTCCGAGGTATTTAAAGCTGCTAACGCTAGTTAGCTTTTCGCCTCCAATACTGATGGCCTTTGTAAAGCCCTGTTGACTATTGGTTATGATTTGGGTTTTTTCTGCATTTATTTGCATGCCATAAGCTACTGAAGTCTTGTCAATGCGCATCACTAGGTCGGCTAGTTCGTCTTCTGTCCCTGCTAGGGGATCCTAGGCCATCAATGTCATCTGCGAAGCGCAAGTTTGTAACTTTTCTTCCTCCAATGCTTACAGTACCTTCAAATCCTTCGAGAGCATCTTCCATTTTTCTTTCAAGGAAGATATTGAAGAGTGTTGGTGAAAGGAGGCAGCCATAATTGATACAATAACACTTCGTATATAGGCTGTTGAATTATAACCGTGGGGCTCTGAAAAAAGTTCACTGAATGTCGTGGTTCCCAGAACACTGAGGCAATACACTGGTGGTTAGTTGTTTTATTTTTTGTTGGTCAGTGTTTCTACTTCCGTCTGTGGACGTTTCTATAGAGACGCCATGATGACGCAACAAGAGCTGCGTCGATTACTCGTTCGTTCGTCTGTAGCACCAAAAAAGTAACAAAAAAAAACTGTTGTACCAATGTATACCTAATATGTTGTCAATGTTGAACTTGAAATAAACTTATAATAAATAAACTTGATTTAAACTTTAAAAAAAAAAAATAAAAAAACTTTTAAACAAACTTGAAATAAACTTAAAATATACTCTTGAATAAAAGATCTTTTTAAACAAATTGAATACACACCTATGAGGTTCAATGTAGATGTGTATAGAAACAGAACTTTAATGATAATGTAATCCTTATAATAAGGCTTGTCTTCAAGTCTGAAGATTAATAAGGAATGCAGCCCTGAGCCCCAGCATCGACCTACATATTTTGATCTATCATTTTTTTTTTTTAATTTTTTTTTTTACAATTTATTTATTTTTTAATCCAGCTTATCACAATCTAAACCGACCACCTACGGACAATGGTTTTGCTTGCCCTGAAAGTGGCAAAATATTTAGGTCACAGCTGGGACTGCACAGCCACAGGAAACACTGTACTCCTCACTAATCTTCGGATTCGAAGACAAGCCTATTATCACAATAGACAGCATGTATAAATTAAAAAAAACAACAAGAGCTAGATTTTGTCATAATTTATTATATCTTTTTTGTGAAAATATTTGGTATTTTGTAATAATGAACCAAAGCACAATCCCATAACAAATGTTGTCTTCTTAATGCACAGATTCAAACAAAGACAAAACAATATTCATCAATACACAATATTAGAAGAACTGAAAGAAGATATTAGGAGAAATCATATTCCATCTAAACTTGTACGAGTTGCTTACCCTTTTACTTCAACAATGATCTCCCTTTATTTAGATAAATCATCGTAGAATGAGGAGTATTAAAGTCGAATAAATTAAATTCTACGGCATAATACAATAACACAATTGACATTAAAATAAAAAATCTATGATTTATTCTATCTAACTTTCTATAATTTGCATATGGACATTTAATAAACAACTACTTAAAAAAATATCTATAAGGAATTTCTATTTCAATGAACTGACCAGTATATTATCAGCTTTTACTTTTCAAATCTCATCCCTAGCCTATGTAACTTCCTAGAGTAGTTACTTCAATTTCCATCAAGATTCACTAATAGGTTAGGGCTGAAAACCTTAAATACATACACAAGATGCATAAAAAAGAATGTAGCCCACCTAACATCTTTCTGTTGAGGCCCTGGACTCGAGTCCTGTTTGTTCCTCCCTGCCACTTAGCAAATAATTCTGCATCTGGTGTTAACGAAAAGTTTAAAACAATCAGCTAGAAAAATAAATTACACCCAAGCCAGGTTAAGGAAACACATTAGGTCTTTTAACTTGATATTGGAATAGTTTTAAACAAGTGACACAACTCGTAACACAGCACTAACAAAACTTGTAATACTAAATCAGCACTAACATAATACTTACAAATACAGTGTTAACATAACAATAAAACAGCACTAACATAACACTAACATAAACAGCGTTAACATAAC